>VYXF01010303.1:432368-469868 GCA_013397295.1 Polioptila caerulea | reverse complement strand
ATTACTACAAGAAGGCATCTGTTAATAGCACATATGCACAGCAGGTACAATCATAGCTGGGGTTGCCCTAGCCCTTTCTTATGCATCTAGGACTTAACACTAGGAATGCAAAAAGACGAATACATTAAGATATTTAAAAATCCTCTCTGTGCCCTGCATTAAATGCAACCGATTCTTTCCGCAATAGCATGCTGATACATGAAATAATAGCAGCTTTTTATTCTATTTGGTTGATCGTGGAGCATTTTCAAAATCTTTCCAATTGTGGCCACCCCCTCTACTTTTGAAAGCACAGTAGCACCCTTGTTTGAACAGACCATCTTTCTTATAGGATAAAAGGGTTACTAAGTCTTCATAACCTGTCAATCCTGAGGGGTTTTCCCCAGGAAAACTGGTAATAGTGCCTTATTATTTTGAATTGTGAGTTGGTTTAGAAGATGAAGATGGAAGTCCACTCAGGGCTGAGAGAGCAGCTTGTCAGAATAATTTTATTGGCATTTTTATTCTGACTGGAATCAAAATATCAGGAATGAGTAGCATCAAGATTTTATACGGTTCATACTGCAGCCTCTACTTGCTCTGCTGCATTCATTTGTTATATATTTTTTTAAGAAAAGAATTAATGAAAATGTTGCTTCCTTCTCTTCCTTCTCTCTTCGTGTTGACTCTTTCAAAAATCTAGTATGCAAATACAGGCACTATATTAATAAACTTGAGCTTAAATTCCCATGCTCTCTACCTTTCAAGACAAATATCACACCGAAAAGATAGGTAGAGTGCATCTATAATTGAATTAGCCTTGGAAGCAATTTGCCCACATGGTACACTTGTAATATTCTTCCCAGAATAAATTTTTAACCATTTGATAATTAGCTTAGCCATACCTGTGACAACGAGTAAATTGTAAAACACCAGAACAGTATCTTAATTATCCTTTCTAAAGAGACCAAGCAATAATTTGCTTAATCGCAACGAGGGATGAAATAATGTAAGTAATTAAGTAAGAAAGTATTCCCACATGATTATATCCTTTTGTAATAATGTAAGGAAAAAAAAAAAAAAAGGGAGAAGATGAGGCATTAAAAATGTATACCATAAGATTTCATATAGGAAATAAGAAAACAGAAAACAAGTTGTGATTAAAAATAATTACTAAAATATCAAAGGGTCCTAGTAAATATAAAAACAATTTTTAGCTACAAAATTTCTCTAATCCTAGTCTCTTTCTGTAGCTCTATAACCTTTCACTGCAGAATTAAACCAAATGCTCCTCTTTTTACAAAATACAGATAAGGAGAAACCGGTGTAGTTATTTAGTCTCACTGATAGTTCCTTCCTTTTTATTTTTATTTTGTAATATGAAATACAGCAGGTTGTCCTTGTATTTCCTGCAGAAAGATCTTTCCTAGAAATCAGATAGTTTAAAGAAATCTGTTTAGCTGCGTATTGCATGAAATTGTAAATACTTGATAAACAGATTGTGTTCATTTATTTTTATTTCTGTTCCTAAAATTAAAATTAATGCTTACCCTTCTTATCAGCTTAAAATTCAGAAAAGAAATTTTCACATTTGATTAATCCTATATTCCTTGATTAATGCAAAAATATTTACCTTCATATATCCAATGAATATTATACTGCTGCATGAATGAAAAAATGGGTCTCAAATATGAAAATTAAAAATTAGATACTACCTACAATAATGTATTAAGCATGATCGGAGAAAGAAATGATGATGAATATGTGACAGAAATTATATGAGCCCACTGTATTCATTCCTTGAGTTTTTTCTCCCATATTTTTATTGTGAGGAGTAACAGATGAAAAATACAAGTGTTTGCTAATAGGATTCACATCTTATTATTGGTGCTGATTTGCAGTTTTCCTTAACTCGCCATGATTACTTTTTTAGAAGCTTTCACTTTTCCCCAGCTGATCCTCGTCTTGTTAGGCAGCATTAATGACACTTCAGTCATTGTGGCTTTCAAGCAGAGCCCTTCCAGAGTGAACAGAGAGTTGACATTTCCTGACATTTTCCCAACTAATTACAGGACAAATAATTAAGCATGTTCTCCTATGTAACAAATGAAGGCAAAAGCCGTCTGTCAGCGATGTTGATTGATGACACTCTGGGAGACTTTATCTGATGGGTCCTGCCATGCGGTAGAGGGGAAGCAAATTTATTAGAATGAACAATGCAAATTCTGAGTCATCTCATCCAGTTATGCGCCAAAGCAATATCCATGTCAAGGTGAATGTGACAATGAAAGCAAAATATTTGCATTTTGTGGAGCAGGTTGAAGGGGAAATCAGAGCGAGAAGATGACAGGCCTAATTATTTTGGCTCATACAGGCTAGGACAGCTGTTTCTGGTGTCCTGAACAAGGCTGTCACACAGGTAACTAAATAGGTCTGCATATAAGTCTGTATCCAACACTGTACGGAGATGTCTACCACTAATGACCAACGCTAATGTTACTGCCATCCCTGAAAAACAGTAAATGTGTCACAGTGCACCTTCTGTATGGCAGTCAACATTTCGCTACATAATTACTTGTTAGTGAATTAATTCCTATCTGTCAGTATCTATGCCAGTGTCATTTTTAGACCATTACGAAATTATGCCATCACTATAGCAACTGCAAGCACAGTTAAAAGGCAAAACAGTTCAGATACTCAAGAAAAGTGCCTAGTTAGGCAGAAGACTAATAATGTAAAATTCAAATTGTGATGTTGCTGTCTGCCATCCTAATTTTCTTTATCTTGATTATGCGTTTGATCATTGATCATTAAACAATAATTTAAGGTTTCCAATTTCAATCCATGATTAATATTTAATATAATTAAAACCTCAGCCACAACAGCATCTTTCCTATAAACAGACGCACACCACGCTGTCATCGCAATTAATTAGGAGCTAAAAAGTGACATGCTCAAAAATGAATCCTAATATCAGAGTTTACATGCAAATAAGAATAACTGATAGCATCAGGATGTTCTTTTCTCCCTGCTTCCTTTGTGGATTGTAAACAATGCCAATCTTAAAATACTGTATCCTGACTAATTTTTTATTTTTTCATTTATTTCTTGCATGCATTCAATTTATCCAAGCAAAGTCAGGACCCACCTTACCATTATCACCATTACTTACAGATTTCAAGATGCCATCTTGTTCACAGAAATATATTCAGAGGCTTAAGATAAATTATGTATATTACACTGTCTAAAAATCTTCCATGCTCTTGAAATTTCTAATGACAAGTAGAAAAAAGATTTGCTGATATCTACAACTACCTTAAATGCATACAAGTCTAAGCTAAATTAGGGAATTCCTCATATGGAGAAAGCATTTCTTCATTTGCATCCTCCCCTATTTTATGTAAAAGCTCAAATAAAAGAGAACAAATTCTTCTAGAAACTTTCAGCGCATATTCATCATGTTAATCTATGCAACATTGTGGCTTTTGTTAGAGTGCAAATGTTACAGTTGTGCATTTCAAATTACGTACAATAGCAATAAGGTGGCCTCGGCTACTCTGACTCAAAGGAAAGAGAATGTAGAGAAATAACAGTAAAATTGGAAAACCCGTACGAGGCCAAATGTGTTGGTGAGTTTTGAGTTTGAGTTTTGGTTGTTGCTGAGTTTTGGGGTTTTGGGGTTTTTTGATTGTCTGTTTGTTTGTTGGGTTTTTTTTTTTGTTTTGTTTTTTTTGTTGTTTTGGTTTGGTTTTTTGCTTGTTTGTTTTATTTTGGGGGTTTTTTTGTGGTTTGTTTTTTTTTTTCTGGTTGGTGGGGGTTTTTTTTTATATTTGTTTTTTGGTTTTAACTTTCATTTTAGGAAAAGAAGAAATAAAGAACAACTTATGATGATGTTTTCTTTCCAGGGCTAATAATGTATGGCCAGTCAATTATCCTTTTGGTTAACTGATTTGAAATAGCTCTCTGGTATTAAAATATATATTTGTAAAAAGTTGAGGCTTTTTTCTTTGAATGTACATACCTGTATGTACATATATATATAATGTACATACAATGTCTGCAGAAATTATGTGAATATCTATTATTTTCCATCTTTCTTAACATATATATTGTTTTCACTACTATGGTGTGTGTTTCTAGCAGGAAAATCAAATTAAAACTCAGCCAATCACTTGAAATTAAAGCTGAATCTTTCCAAAAGTAAAACACATAATGATTATAATGCAAGCATATAGATCATTATGTTCTTCAATTAAAGTTACCTGACAAATAAATGCTTACTTTTGACTAAAAGAAAGACCCTTTCATGAGATGAGAAACATCATTACTTCCTCTTGCCACATGAAGGTATTTCTTTCACTAGGATCTACAAGTCAGTCAGTCATCCTTCTTGCTTTCTCTCTCCTAACTTCACACAGACCATTAGCATGATGGAATTGGATAAACTTTGCAAAAATGTCTAACTGCAGTATTGTTCTGAGATAGACCACTGCTCTGAAAGTGATGGGAAGATTTAATTTCTGTTCTGCTTAACAAGGTTAGAAGAGTTCGGTTCTTGGTTAACATTGACCACTAAATGAGTAGGAATCAATAGTTCCTCACTAATGCCACAGTAAGCCAACTCCTTTATTGACCTTTCCATTAACACTAAGCAGCCGAAATGCAGGGGGAAAAAGTAGACTAATCATTTTAATTTTTTAACACCTACCAAATCAAGTGCTTCACTGGTGTTTCGGCGCTCTTCTGCCAGTCCTATCATGTATCTACCTGCATTGTTTTATGTTCTATCAGATTTCCAAAAACCTCACTTTAGATTTATTTATTTGGTGATTGTGTACAAATAGTGTGCTTAACACAGGAGGAGCTATAAATTTTTTTAAAAAAAGGAAAAAAAAAAGACAGACATGAAGAAAAGAGTTTTGTCCAATTAAAAAACTTTTTGTATATCGCAGTTACTCAGAGACACTTTTCAGACAAGTAAACAATGAATAAACTTGATAGGGATGATATACAAATTTGATACAAAGAGCCAATGGGAGAGTTTCTGTCTAATGATCCTAGTCAATCTAATTAATGTATTCTGCTACATTACATTTTAAGAAGTGACCATTGTGTAATACACTTTGAAATATGCACAAGCTAATGGGATAAGATACAAAAATTATTATGCTGACAGTAAATCATATTACATTCCTAATAAGCATTAACTAGATAACTAGGTCAAAGCAGTATTATCTTAATTGATTTTTCAAAAGAAACCTGACAGAAAAATGTCAATGCTCGAATATTTCTTCATGCATCATTAAAACAAGATTGGCTTTTAACAAAAGAAGAATCCTTCACAGAATTGATTCTTGCTTCAGGCTGCCTGCAAGTAAGTGTATTACATAAAAATCTATACAGGATATTAAAACAACACCACTCTGCAAGACAGTTACAATTAAAAGCTGACACCCCCCACCATGTGTCTACTACAGTAGCTTGCCAGTAAATGTATTTAAAGTCTTCAGAGCCATATATGAAAATCAGTCAGTTTTACTATTTGAGTGGGAGGGATACACACACACACACAGATGCAGAGCCTAATCAGAGCTTTTAATTGAATCAGTACTAACAACTCACCCATTTCATTGCAATGCAGCAATTAAAGAAACATGCAAGGAAACAGGAAAAAACACTACCTTGCAGATATAACTGTAAATAAAAGCTCTACATGTAACAAAATGGACATTTCAGTGTGGAGAGAGCACCGTTCTGGCATCAGAAATTTTCAATCGGGATGGTGATGCAAAATACAATATGCAGAACAAATAACATGTGATACTGTCAATAGTGAAATGCTATATAGCATTTTACTATTTCAAGCAAAAGATCACATTGCAAATGCCCGTATATGTGCATATGATCAGAGAAATGGTGACTGATCCATCTAAACATAAGTAGCTCATAAATCTCAAAATCATGAATTCTAGTCCATTTGTGTCTCAGTAATACATAAGGCATTAGTTTTGTGTGAATGATCGCAGCTCATTTGCCTGGATTGTGTAGTTTCACAAATTATTGTGAATTTATAAGCAGCAATGCACTTAGTAATTTCTGTTAATATTTTATACAAAAACTTTCTTAGAAATACATAATATTGTTACCATTTATTCAATGCAAAATAACTTGATCACTAAACTTTTTTTGCCAAAAAATGCCTGAGTTTTGCAAAAAAATGCTACATAGGCTCCTCGGCATGTAAATTTTTCCTTAATGCCGAACATGTTTTTGTGCCCACCATCCAATTTGTTCATCATTTCAATTTTAAAAGTAAGGGAAGGATGATAATAGAAACTTAAAACATTATTTCAGAGACACAGGCTCTACAAAGGCTGTTCTCAGTCCTTGAGACAAAGAGAAGGAATGGGGCAAGGTAACCCTTCAAATTCTGTGAAGATTTAGACTGCCAAGAATGATTTGGACCATAAACCTAATTCAGAAGGGGGCTATCTCCTTCACCAGCTCTGCCCTGCTTAGCTCTAGAGAATTTGGTTTTTTTATATCACCACCTGATTTGAATGTTCAGTTTTACATAAATTCTCTGAGATTTCAAAGTAGGAACTGTCAAGAGTGTGGTTCTCTTCTAACTCGTATCTTTTTTTAAGTCAGGTGTAAAAACAGGTGTAAGTTTTCTAGAAAGAATGGGGTCTGATAATCTCTGGGTAGCATTAGCCCAAATTATCATAAATTCTGTGAAAAGACAGTTTTGAAGCAAGTAGTATTGTGAGTTGTATGATGTCCTATTATATAGTGGAGAAATGTTGTCCTTTAAATGAGTTCATATAAATACATGACAGAAAAAAGCAGGCAAATCCTGGGAAGCTAGAGCAAAGTCACTTCATTCAACGTGACTCCCAGTGGCTATTCACTACCTTTGATTTCTGGCTGCAGTAGTGGCTCAGTTCTACAAATTTTCATAGAAAAATATTAGGTAGTGTATCTTGTTATTAAATTAGGCTGCAGTAGAGTACACAGTCCATCTGCAAGCTCTGTTAAAGGGGGAGAGGTCAGGCTATGTGTTTACTTACTCTCAGGGGCTCTGGACAGCAAGTGAACCATGAAGGGTCAGTAGCATTTATGAACCAAAGTTTAACTCCCATCCATATTTGTTATTTTATCATTGCAACCTCTGTACCAGTATAGCACAAGACATCCAAGCCATTTGTCCCAGGACTTGGCCCATAATTTGCCATTTCCCTCCATTTCTTCCTTTTCCAGAGACCCACCGGACACAAGACAGCAAGTAGGATCTGCTCTGAAGGCAGGCAGGGAGTGATTTAGTGGTGTGAGGGAGAAAGGAGGAAGAAGATAAAGGTTTGTGGCTACCAGGATGAAGTAAGCTGCAGAAATGGGAGAAAGAAAGGCCATTGTCCTACACTTGGGCCTTCTCTTCTAAGTTCCTCCTCCCAGACAAGTCCCACATGTGTTGTCCCAAATTTATTTTCAAAAAAAATATCCAAGCCACCAATTAGAGACTATCATCTCAGTCTAAGAAGGGTAATTTGAAAGCTGATTTCAAAGATCTGTTTATATTTTCCTCAAAATTAAAATTGTCTTGAATTAAATTATAAATTATTTATTCAAAGCAAATTAATTCTCCACTGAGTTCACACATAGCCTGTGAAACCTACTGCCAAAAGTTATCCTTGAGGACCAAAACTTAGCAATAGCCAAGAATGGACCAGATATTTCTGTAGAGTTCAAATGTAGTCCTAGGTCATTGTTCAACAAACATAAAGAAAATGATTTTGCTGTCTTGCTGTGTTACGTTGTTTGTCTGTACTGTGGATCCATCCACCAATTTCTTTAGATACACAATCATTTGCTGAATTTTATTCTAAGCACATTTTGTTCTTAATATGCACTTTGCATATGCTTAGACAGAACTGTATGGATAACATTTTGGTTTCATATTCTCCAACTTCATATTCTTGCCTGGCTTTTGGCAGTCCTCAAGATTTAGTTGTGTCAATGTATTTCATAAACGTTTTATCTCCTGCCTCTTTCAGGAGAAAGATCATAGATCTTCAATAACAGATCATTATTGAAGATGTTAAATAAGATTTGGTTTGCACACATTTCTGTTCTTCTCAAACCCTTCTCCAGAAAGATACATTATTTTTTGTTATTTATGGGGGTTTGTGACTTAATTTTTCAAACGTGTTTTTGCCTGGCCTGGTTCATAGTATTTTTTCAATGAAACACAATAGTGAAAACTTTACAAAGATTCCTTAATAGTCAATGTGTTCTATTGCAATTTGAGCTAATTTTGTAATGTTGTTTCCTGAAAGCAAAATTAATCACATTTTTACAGTCATCTATTTCTTATGAAGGAAGCCTTAAATATAAGACAGTGGGAACACAACACTTCTAAAAAAGCATTACTTGAGAAAGACCTTAGCAAGAATAAATTAGAGAACCAGATCAGAATTATTTTTTATGATTAATTTACATCTTCTATTTGTAGTATCTGAACCATAAATCAATAACTTGGATGGATCAATAATTAGATAAATGTTAAGAACAGATGCTGCTTTCTCAAATATTACTGGAATTTGCTTCATGTTTTTAGAAACAAACAGAAAAAAATAACCTCCAAAATTAACCAATTTGAATTAATATAAAACACTCAGTTTGGAATAAATTTCACCTATTTCTAGTCACGTAAAAGCAGTGCATATAGTTTTAACCATTTCTCTAAACTTGCTTCTCAAGCATGAAGAGAAAGTTTTAAATAGAAGGTAATTTATCCCATTCTGAGACAGCTGCCTAAAACTGGTGGAATGACTCAGCTGATTAGATTAGCACCCTCATCCAGAACCTTTAGGTAGCTGAAGATGGTTGAGAATAATTTTTTTTCATGCAGATATTTTTTTCTTATCAAACTGTAATAGCAAAAGCTACTTTAGAGAAAAATTATGTCATTTTCATTTCAAGAAGGGCTATTTCACTCAGTCAGATGACTACTGCAAACTTCAACAAGGTCTTTGTCTTAACTAGGATTCTGGAAACAGATGAGCTCTTTTCAATGCTGAATAGAGGGGTGGGATCACGTCCCTTGGCCCCTTGTTCCTTCTTAGTGCAGTCCCAGGTGCTTCTGGCCACCTTTGCCACAAGGCCACACTGGTGACTTATGTTTCACTAGGTGCCCACCAAGGCACCAGGGTCTCTTCTGCCAAACTATTTACTACTCCTCAGCCTGTGTGTGTTGGGGTTTCTTCCTCCAGGGACGGGACTTGGCATTTCTCTTTGCCAGACTTCATGAGGTTCCTCATGACCAGCTCTCCAGCCTCTCAAAGTCCATCTGAATGTATCATTCTCAGTACAACCATCTGGTGTATCATTATTTCCAATGTTTTGTCATCTGCAAAGTGCCATTCGGTTCCATCACCTAGATTGTTATAGAAAGGGCTAAATAGTGTAGGCCACAGTATTGATCCCTTGGATGCAACACCAGTGACTGGTCTTTTCAATCCACTTCATCAACCACTTATCTAGACCCTATTTCATCTATTTGTCAACAAGGATGTTGTGGGAGTCAATGCTGAAAGCCCTCTGAAGCAAGATAGTCCCTGATCACCCTTCACACACCGAGCAAATAATTAATCTATAGAAGGCTATCAGGATGGCTAGGCATGATTTCCCCACTGACAGTGGACTATTGCGAATCATCTTTTTGTCTTTAATATATTTGGAAATTGTTCTGAGAAGGATTTGTTCCATTACATTCCCAGGCCTGTAGTTTCCTGCTCCTTCATGCTTCTTCTCTCTGTCCTTCTCCAATTGCCATGACATTACAAAGATAATTGAACTGGACTTGAAATGGTGGTCAGCTCCTCAGCACATGTGAGTACATTCCATCAGGTCCCATGGATTCGAGTATGTCCCCTGGTTTAGATTTTCTCTAACTATACCTTCCTTTACAGAGGGTTAAATCCACATTCCTCCAAACTTCTCCACTGATCTCAGGGATCTAACATTCCTGAAGCAACAGTGGGCCTCAGCCTTTAACTCTACCCTTGCCATAAGGTTCCTTGCCCCATCTGGCATCAGAGTTTCATTGTCCTGTCTTCTTTTATTACTGATCTGTAGAAGCCCTTTTTCCTTTCATTCACAATCTCTCAAAATTTAATTTCACACAGCTTTAGCTTTTTTAACCCCATCCCTGCATGCCTGGACTCCTCTCTATATTTTGAATGACCTGATCCTGCTTGCTTCTTCATAAGCTTCCTTTTCTGTCTGAGGTTTTTTTCAGTTCTTCATTCATCCAAGTGTGCCTCCTATCACACATTCTTGTTCTCCTGAATATAGGGAGACACAAGGAAAACTTTAGAAGATGAGTGTCCTGGTTTTGGCCAAGGATGGGGTTAATTTTTTGCTGTAGCCATGAGGAGGTGGAGCCTGGAGACCTGTGTGCTTGGGCTTTGGACCAGTCAGAACAGACACTGCAGCTGGAGTTCGCGGTCCTTCCTGGAGTTTTTGGTAAAAAGTACCTGTGGAGACTTGAGGACAGTCCCTGAGGTTCTGGAGTAGGAGATACAAAGGATCCAAGGCCAGCTACCCTCCAGGTGAAAAAGAGACGCTGGCAGCTTCTGAACTGGTTCGTGATGCCTCAAAAGTGATTGGCACTGAAGCACAGCTTTTTCTGGCACCCCAACTGCCATTGCTGCACTAGATGCTCAAAGGGAAAGTCCCTTCCACATAATGCCACTGATGTAAGTGGATCATGCTGACCCCACAGCAAACTTGAATAGGAATCCCCAATTGCCCAGGGATCTTGGAAGTCATCACAAACTGTCCTGAAGGCAAAAATTTTGTAATAAAAATTTTTAAATATAGGTAGAATTCAAACATTCTACATCCTGTAATGAAAAAAACCCCACAACCAACCCTCACTCCCAAAAAAACCCCTTTATGGTCAATGTAGGTTATTTTATTGGCAGTTTACGTGGGGAAGGGAAGAAAGACAGTAATATTTCCAGATATCACCAATATGGAATAATTTATTCAGGTCACTGGACACTTCTACATTTTAATCTTGGTTTGAAATACTTAGGGTATTTCTTCTTTTTAATTAATGGGATGAAAATTTTCTGTGCCATTACTCTACGAGACACTGATTTTTTTTTGCAGGCAATCTAGGAATATTTTCAGCTGAAATTTGCCAGACTTGATAGTCTAACCATAGAAATATACTTTCGTGATCTCTGTGAAAGTACACTTTAGTTAGGAAACATGCTTCTGAACATCTCTTTGCAGCTTTGCAGTGTTCAAGTTTCTCAGGTAATCTGTTCTAGTCATGTTGCATCATGAAAAGACTGAGGCTGTGAACAGCTTCCACTGTAATTATTCACCCTGACATCGAGGGACCGAAAATCTGAAAAGGAAAGTCCAGAAGGAAATTAATAATTGAATATTCAGAAAAGGGTAAATGGAGTTAAGTAAATAAGGCCCAGGGCTACATATTCAGTGCTGCTGAATCTCAGCCTTTTCTGGCTGCCTACCCTACTTTCTCACCCATTTCGGTGTGGTCCTGCTGTGAAATGTGTGGTGTCCCCTAAGGCCGAGAAGGGAACAGGAGTGTTGAAGAACTGGAACTGCAAGAGGAGCAGACAGAAGCCAGTGGGATACTGGTTTGGAGTTAATTGCTAGACAGGGACTAATAATGGAAATTATTAGTGAAATTCTTGGAATTTGAGGAGAATCTTAAAACTCAGGATAATCTCAGTGAAATCTCCTAATGAGGGAATGCCAGAAATTACCCTGATCCAAAAATTTGTAAATCTCAGTAATAGCATAGCAAATGGACTAGGTAGTAAAATCTGAAAAAAAAATCAAAAATACCTGTTTACCACAGGGGAGAAAAAAAAAATAGGATGATTCTTGAGTTTTCCTTTTTGTGGAGATTTTTTTTTCTTCCCCAAAACTTCTAAGATTGAATTAGAACAAAAAATGTAGCAGTTTTATTTTAGCCAGTATTCATGGAGCCCCCTCCAGGTATTACAGTTCAAGTTTCTAGAAGAAATAAAGACATTAATGCAACTTTCAGTAGTGTCCATCTGTTGAATATGGCATTTAGATAGTAAATTGAACTCTGAGTTTTATTTGTAACTGTCTTAATATTACACTGCAAAATAGAGAGAAAAAATTGTGCATAAATATGAAAGGAAAATATAGAAGGGAAATTTTGGCTTTCTCCCTGAATCCCAGGAGTCTGGTCTTTCTCCACAGAACACATAGACATGGCACAGGCCTGTGACTGTCACCTGAATCCCAGGAGCCTGGTCTTGGTCCACAGAACACATATAGACATTGCACAGGCCTGTAACTGTCAAGTTTTATATGCCTTAAAGATGAATAAAACATTGCTGTTGCTAGGTTTGTATAGTAATGTCTCAACAAGATGTATGGGACAGTTTTTGTTTCAAATGTGTGGCTCAAGTTATCATTGTGCCAACTTAGAAGTTGAAGGAGAGTTTGGATTCTGCTTATGAAAACACGGTATAAAATCAATTTTGTATATAAAATGAAAGTATGAAGCACAATATCCTGCCCTTTCTTCATACAAGAGAAAAGAACAAATTAGGAAATTTCTGACCTGAGCTGATGATCCTGTATTTTCTCTTCAGCAGCAACATGGCATGATATACTGTTATATTGGGCATATAATACTTTCCAAAAATTAAATTCCTCGAAATCCAAATTTATGAAAAGATGTCAGTTTTTGCACTGATATTTTTCCCTAGTATAATGTTTTTATCCTTTTAACAGTAAGACTGCACTTTGAATTCCAGAATGTTTACAGCTGAGTTCAGGTAGGTTGTAATTTGAGTAAAACTATATTTTAAATATGTATTTGAAACTGTGATCTACTGAAGTGCATTCTTATTGATTCACCTGTTGGGTACCCAATTCATGAACACCAATATAGCTGAGAAATATGTGAAAAGGAATTTGTTTTATAACAGCTCATGTCTTTTATTCCTTGCTTATGCAGAACTCCAGTTAGTTTTAATAGATGATTTAAATCTGTAGGAGTGACAGGATCAGGAGGTAGATTGCTTTCTTAATAACAGCTATTTAACATCATTTTGATGTTTAAATGTGTAATTTCACCTGCTTAAAAAACATCAGATATAACTGAATATACCTATAATGTGTTTTTGGAATGTGATGATACCCACTACATTCAGACTATACACAATTGACTTTCTCTTAGTGCACCACTTGGACAGTTTTTCAGATTAAGCTTCCTATAAAAAGACTTATTTTAACCATAATCACCTCAGAAATATAAACCCAAACGATGTTGTTCCAGAGCCAACACATAAATGCTATGGGATATCATGAAGTGGATTTGTAAGTGCACACACACACAAACACACAATTATATATGTAATTTGTAAATTTGCTCTGTGTGTATGTGAACAAAATTAGTACTGTACCCAAAAGTCCAAGTCAAGAGATGTTTCAAGATCAGAAGTCTTCCTGTTTACAAGATCAGAAGTCTTCCTGTCTGCAAGATTTTCCTATTTTCCTGTACTGTGGCAGATCCAAATAACTTTGGTTTTGCTTTTGCACCTGTGAAATCCTTGCTGTGGTATAGGGTCTACTACTATACATAGTACAAAAGGAAGGACATGAGAATAAAGAAAATGTGGTAAAAAATTACAGCAAAATTAATTTTTCAGTCAAAAAGTTCTTAAATATAGTCACATTCAGAATGTTCAACATATATAGTTACAAATTGTAAATACACCTGTTTTACAACTTTTATTATAAGAATATGATGATTTGAATTTATTTAACTTTTCAAATAAATCATATCTGTGACGAAACAAAATCTTAGTTTCTTTGGGGCTTTCCTAGAGGAGGATGTTACAAAGATATCTTGTATTACAAATAGCGTGGCAAAATTATAATAAATCACAATAAAGCTGCTTAAGTCTTTTATTTTCTATTTCCTTATCAACTTATTTAATATTGATGTAATAAAATACCTACATTACCTAGCAAGGAATGCCTAACATTAAACATTAAAATATTACACTCAAATTGATTTCTGTTACAGCAAATAATAATATAGAACAGCACAAACCTTGTTCCACAGCCATCAGCAATGAGAGAAGGCCCTGACAACAGCAGAACCAATGATGCTTTCACTGTGCAAAATGGAAATTTGGATACCAGCAGGTAGCGATGGTCAGGAATTCTTCAATAAAAGTTTACTGTGATAAAAAGCTGATTCATCCAAAATAAAACTTTTCTCTGGAACATTTCTGAAAACACTTTCATCAAGAAGTGCTTCTTCAGGCCTAGGATAAGACACCTTGCTAGAAGCTAAGCTTACATTTCCATGACAACACGGAATCCAGCACCTCCAGTGTAAGAGAGGTAGCTCCCACCAGGCAAACCTAAGATTTGGAAACACAGCTCCGAGCTCCTCTGTGGACAGCCCAGACCTTTGTCTGGCTGTTGAGTTTACATTTTTGCCCAGGCATTCCTGAAGTGTGCCAAACATGCCTGGCACCCTTCACTCATGGAAGCAAAATGAGCTGGATACAGCCAGAACGTGCTGGGCAGTGGGGAAATGCATGGATGTATTCACTGGGAGATTGACAATTTCTCCAGGACTTTGGCAAATCCTGGCTGCATGGGCTCATGCACAGGTGGCATGACGAGGATGCAGAGGAAAATCCAGGTCTATGAAAGATCCAATCAATAGCTATTCTAACTACGTAAGGTTTTATTGCAGTGTGGAATGTGGACAACTAGCATTGTCAATAAGTTCCTTCCAAGAAATGGCCTTCTAGCTTCTAACCAGCGTGACCAGGTAGTGACATTTGTCACTTGCACCTATTGGCACTGTAAGGTTTGGTGTCTGGGAGGTGGAATTGCACTCCTTCAGAAATTTGGTGCAGACTCTGTTTCATTTCCTTGTAAATTATGTTTGTCATATAAGTAGGAATCTCCCAGCTTTGAGTTTGCTGCTGTTGTAGGACATGCAGAAGCATTTTTACCCTTCTAATCCTAGCAGCTATCTCCATAATCTGGTAATAAAGCCAGCTTTTGAGAATGAGAAGAGGAATCCAAATGAACATGCTAATATTTATAAATTTTAAAATATTAAAAAGAAAAAAGGTTAAGTATCACCTTTACTTTTTTGTTTTGTCTGTGACTGTGAATAATGTGGGTCTGTAGCAGGAAAAAAAAATGCAACTATTGCTAATGTCTCACCACAAGCAGTTAGATTGCATCTGAAAGTAGATTGCCCTATATAATTTTCAGATGGGCCATTTAAAGATTAATGTTATGAATTTTCCATGACTTCAGAGCACTGAGAATCTAGGTGTCGTGTATACATTGTTTGCAGGCTTATTTTTGGTGTAAGTATGTAAACAAGAATGTGACTAGTGTTAGGAACAAGAAAAACCTATGTGAGAATTGTTCAATTTGCACTGTTCCTCTGCAGTACTTCTTAGGAGGCCTGAGTCCCTTCTGCTTGTGAGAATTTTAACAATTTGAGTACTAAATGAACAAGTTGAATTTAGTGTAGTTATGAGAAAAAATAGCCTTATCTCATGGGGGAGCAGTGGAATATTGTGCAGAGACCATTCCCCTGACATCAACAGTGTTTGGCAGATGGTGCTGTCAGTTCAGGTCTGTGTTTATTCTATCATGCATGTGGTAGCATATTTTAAAATGTACAATCTCATGTATTATCTATGGGCTAAAAGCATGCAACACAAGCGGGACTATATCACAGGAGTTAAACTTCTGTAAACAACTAGCAGCGGTTGTGTAAATGCTATTTTCTTGACATAAATAACAGAAACATATGGCCAGAGACAGGAAGTGGGTGATACCTGGATAGATTGATATCCTGCTAGACAAGTGGCTGTATTTATGACATGATTCTGCTTGACAGTGAAAGAGGAGGGGAGGAGAGCTAATGACTTTTTCATGAACTCTCTGACAACATACATTTGACCACTGAATAGCTTTGCTCAACAATCTGATTCTCAGCATTGTTGTTAAACACATTCAATGAAGATGAAGAAGAAATATTGAGGTCAGAAGTGGAAGGTAAAACTCTTATTTCCCATTTTCTTAGGGCAACTTGTATTGAAACAGCATTGTTATTCTAATAGTTTAGTACCCACATGATTTCCAAACAGTATTCCTTTACTGGAGTGTACATGTCATACGCAAGTAGTGCCCTACTATAAGCATTCTTTTTCTGTTATGGCCTGAACTTTAAAGTGAGAGGTTTAATACCACAACACCTACTTTATAATCCTGCTTCCTTCCTATTTCCTGATAAAAATCCTGCCTACAATAAGTTTAAAGCCTTCAGCATACAAATCACCTTCTTGCATTTGAATGTAACTCATTGAACATTACTGAATCATAGTAAAACACAACTTCACTACATGTGACTCCTCTGCAGCATTTCAGAACAGTGATATATGATGTTTCTTGTTTCTGAGCTATACTGTTTTCCAAATTTATCCAGTTTACAAAAACCCACAACAGTTTCTGACAACTGGATGAGATTTCTTCCATTCCATTATAAATGCAGGCCAAACTAGGTTTTCTGGAACATTTATGTAACTGCTCTTCACTCTAATTCTGCCCTTAGCAATAAAGATTGAAGTTGTCTTCCTTTCAGCATGGCCCTGTGTCTACAGTCTATCATAACTTCCTGAAGTGTTTGCTTACTTGCTTTAAAATGATGCTCATGATGCCCTACAATCTCCTCTATATCACTCTTTCAGTTTTAACAGGTCTTCAAGGCCAAGTTACGGTTAGATCAAATTTGCATTTTGTGACTGAAACTGATGGATTATTCTCCAGTCAGTATTAGATCAATGACTCATGTAGAAAGGTGCTTGAACATTACCTTTTCAGTCTTCTTTATATATTGCTAAAATAGAAAAATGTCAAAGAAGAACATACACAAGCAGAAAAATGCACTTGTGGTGAGAAAGTAGACAGGATTTTTTCCTAAACAAGAAGATTCAGAAGGAAACTATCTTCATGAATAAATGTACTTTTGCAAAGCAGTTCAAACAAAAGACTGCTTCCAGAACTGACCCTGAACTTGCAGAGCATGAAAAGGAAGCAGTTGAAATCCTACGGTCCTGGAGCAAAATCCTAGAACTTTTAAGGTAAACTACTTTTAAATGAAGCAAAAGAGCGCCCAGCATGCCTGAGGTTCAAACCACCCTTTTCATCCGATTCAGAATATTATGACCATCTGGAATACTCAGTCATCTTTTCCTGTGTTTCTGTGCAAGGGTCTGATGAGCTCTGTCTCGCAAGGGACCTTGGAGGGAAGCATTCCCATTATTTACAGTACCCCAGTTGTTAAAATACAGCCCCACTATGTGGGAGGCCAGAGCTCAGATTCCTACTTTGGTTCAGCAGGCGTGCCTCTGTGAAGTGCCTCATCAACACCAAATAGCGTATTCCAGGAAGTCTGCCTGTTTGTCATATCCTCCCACTGCCCCTGTTCCACTGTGCTCAACATCATTAAACATCCACTGGTGCAGCAACTCAAAACCCAATGGTTTAGGATCCCAACTCGTGTTTTTAGCCGTGTTACAATACATATTTTATTACTTATATAAAATGTAATTATCAATCCTCCTGATAAATTGTTGGATCTTGATATTTAATTGAAATAGAGGAAAATAAGACTGAAGATTAACATTAAGAGCTGTGATAATCATCCTAGGCTGTATGCAGCATTTCCAAAAGGCCAATGGCCAGGTCTTTGACACAGTGAGAACTTTTTTTACTGTACACTCTTAATGTAGTTTTTGCAAAGTAGAAGAAAAAGAAACAGCCTAGAATTTCTAGACAGCTAGTGAAAATGTACCACACAGACAAGAAGGATTCCTAGGTGTGGCTTTCACACCTTAGACCCCCCCATTATATCAACCCTTAAACTCTAGACCCCAAGAACTAGAAATTAGATATGTCCTTCAATTATAATTTCCAATGCTGAGACATTTGCTAAACATCTTCTAGCTTGTATCAATCTACAATTAATAAAATGACATTTAGAACTGTAATTAGCAGATAATCACCTAGTCACCACCTGCTGATAACTGGTCATGATTTTAACACCTGAGCTAGGGCTAATTCCTGAAAAATGTTGTGTGAATCAAGAATATTTACATGCACATTAATAATAATATTCTTGGCATCTCAAACAGTCTGCATGTAAATGCAGACCAGAAAAAAAAAAAATTCCCCTTTTCCCACAGAGTTTCTCATTATCTGCTTCAATGGGAACATTTAATCATTTCTAAGACATTGGGGAAAACCAGCAGTGGCACAGAGACTTTCCTTGAATGTGTGCTGTTGTATCATAGTTGTAAACAGAAGGAATCACTCATGTAGCTTAGTGTCCACAAACTGAGCAAAGCACCTGCACAGGGAAGCGCTGGCAAACTCAACTTGTCATCCCCTGCTACTTTCATAGATGCCCCTTGAGTGCTTTCTAGAAAACAAAAAAAAAAGGTGAAACATATGCTCATGCAGAGTTTGAAACTGGAGGGAATGTGCAGCAGTCTATTAAATGCATAAAGGTTGATTTGCTGATTTCTTTCTGTTGCTAATTTCTCTGCGCCTTGGATCCTTTCACTGTATGTCTGACTGCATGGATTGATCTAGTGAATAGCAAAGGGAATATTCATTATGTGTGAGAAAATTATGTTACTTGCGAGATTTCCTTCAAAAATGAAATTCTTTTTGAGGATTGTCAGCAGAAGAGATGTCTTCATAGTTCTACAGATAGGTGGGCTTTTTTCCTCCTAGCTTGGTTTTACAGCTAAATATAGGACAATATTCACCAAAATATATCTGGGGAACTAATCACATTCAGTCATTGTATATGAATCTGAAAAAGTATTCAGACACTGACAATGTCATATTACCAGCAGTGATTCTTAGCTTGTGTTACTGTGAATCAATAGAAAATTTGCCCTAAAATGCCGGGTGGGACAAGCATCACACTGAATTGTCTCTCATCGAACCTCAGTTTTTATTCATCACTCATAAGTTCATTTTTTCTCAACCACAACAACCTTGAGCTATTATAGTTTAGAGAGGCAGCTTGATGTAGGTTTGTTCATCTCAAAAGCAGAAGAGACTCTTCTTTTGTGCGGGGAAGTACTAGAGCTATACCATTACCTGTCAGGCATTATGTCTGTGGACCCATTCCAGCTCTTTCATGTTAGTAGAGCTGACAGAAAAAAAAAGCTGCATTGAATAAGTAAATAAGCCAAATAATCAAGCTGTGGAAAACCTGCTGGCCGCAGCATAATCTTCCCCGAGATATGCAAAGTTTGGTGAAATTCAGGCGTACTTGAAATCTACCTGTGCAAACTGGAGATCCATTTCCACAAAGTTTTCAAGTAATATGATACTTACTGTTTCTTAAGACTGCTCAAATAAATATGCATAAGTAGATATCTTGACATGTTAATATTCTACATAAAAACAAACAACAGGAAAGAAAGAAAAAGACACAGAAATTTAGAGCAACATTTTTAAAATTTCTGTGTAGAGTTTTTGAAAATACCTGTTATTATTCTTTTTACATTAATTTTCATGAGAATTTTCCTTCATTCTTATTTTGTTTTCAAGACAGTATCAGGCTGCTTTACTTTACCTGAATAAATATCTTAAATGTATCATAAACACAGTCTCTTTCATGACATTTAAAAATCCTCTGGAGTCAAAACCAGAATGCTTTAGAGCCATTAGCAGAAAACTGCTTAACTACAAATAGCCTGGTTGGTATATAATATGCTTAATGTTAAAGCTGTTCCCAAGGTAAACATTCTGTAGTGGCTTTACAAATAGTGCATAGTAAAAAAATAATGGGATCTGTAATTGTTCAGTCATCTGCACAGTATAAAAGTTAAGTATCTTCACCATACATGGAATGCGTTCAGGCCCTGTAATGGTAAATCTGGTGTCTTTTGCACTTTGTATCTGTTGTTATAAAACAAGGAGAAAACAAGCAGTCTGCAGAGAATCTGATGCAGTGCTTTCCCATATGTCAGTCTCTGGGACAAGGCCATATTAATGTATGAGTGGTCAGCTCCTTTCATATACTACTAATGTACTGGAAAGTCTTCCGCACTCGGTGCTTTCCTTCACGTCTCAGGACATCTCGTGGTAGAGCACTTCCCCATGCAGAACAATATGGCCTTCTCTTGGAAAAGCCCTCTGGGCTGATCACTGTCAGGTTATGTTATGTTTTAACAGTAGGCACTTCAATGCTAGTTTTGTGCAGAGTTGTAGCAGGAACAAGAGGTCTAAACAAACAGAAGGGCCACTAGAGCCCTTCCATTTATCATTCCAACCTGACAGAAAGCCCTATCTATTCCCTAGCTTTGCTGAATTTTACACATTATTTTTAAAACGTCTGCTTTTAAAAAGTAGCTACCCTTATACTTGGCCCTTCTGCATAATCATTTTCTTCCTTACTGTTTAGATAAGCCAGTCTGAGAAATTTGAAGGAAAATGTAAAATCAGTGGTATCTGTCTGAAAGGTTTTATCATACCCTAAGTAAATATTATTAAAAACAATGGTGTTAATACTTGCACGGCACCTTTTATCTATGAAGGTGTGAATTAATTAGTGCTCACATCACAACACCCCTGTGAATTGGTCAAGAATTATTATAGCAAATATTCACAGGAAGAAACAGATATAAAGAGAATATAAGCGTTGCCTAGGTAACACAGGGAATGGCAAAGGTGGGATTTAAGCCCAGGTTTTTTTTACAATGTTCATTAAAACACTCCCTCTTTAATAACTGAGAGTGTATCATCAGTCCATCTTAAGTGAGCAATTGCTTACCGTAAGGGTGGGGATAAACTTTTCTCAAACACATAGCTAAAAAAAGCTCCTTTAACACAAATTCTCAGTGTAAGTCTGTTCAGGTAACTAAGAACATACTCAAAAACTAGCCACAGTATTTTACCACTATCTGTTTGCCAGTAACAATGGCAATACAGTTTGGAAAGGTATTTTTTAGAGTTTCAGATTGGGTTCACTGCCTTTCTTCATCTAGCTCAAGTCAAATATTATTTCAGTATTCATCATTCAATATTCAGCATTTCTGTGTTTTGAATGAACCTTCCCCATGTGATCATAAAGGGACTTCTCTCCCAGGACTGAGATGGGAAAGACATATCCCCAAGAAGTACTGGCAATATGTTAAAAGAAATGCAAAATATTTTACATGGAAAAAGAACGTTAAGACAGAACTCTGTTGCAGTGATTAATTAGAAGAACTACTTGGACCAGACACAGAAATTCTTTCTGTCTGATGGTAATGGGATATGTTTTGCTCACTTTTAAAAAGGGTTTGGTTTGGGCAGGTGATAGTTTTAGTAATGGGTGAGAGAAAATTTATGGGTCTGAAAGGAAGGTTAGTAACATGGGAAATTTTGTATGAAAATATGCTGCATTTTTTGGGAGTAATGCTGTTTTGATGGAAAAGTGATTAATTTCCTGAGAGTTGCAAGGCACATCTTTAGTTCAGAGAAGGATGATGATGGAGAATGTTAAATACTTCAGCGAATTTGTGAGAAATATGTGGGATTTGAGCAAGTGTTCAATCTGTGAAATTAATGGGGAATTGGTGGCACAGGGGAAGGATTAAATGCATGCAGTCATGGGATTTGGACCTGAGAGATTCTAAAATATTGGATTGGAAGGCATCACTTGGGTCATTGAATAGTTCATTCACAATCTCAGCTAACTATGTGATATGTGTTTATTTTAGATTTATCCACATAATGTCTATTCTGCTTTCTTCCACCTAACACATTTCCCGGGACCAAAGAAAAATTAAGATCTTCAGTAAAAGTTGCAACTACAGAATATCACAGAAAGGACAGAGAGGGGGTTACGGTCACCTCCAATAGCTATGTCCCTGCATTATCAGGGAAGCAATTAAATAAAACTCTCAAGTGAGCCTAGAAAGCAAGCATTATGCTCCATAGTACCAAAGTGCATCAAATTTCAAATAAAGGAAACCTTTCCTTGTAGACCCAAACCAAGTGGCCATTTTACCCTGGGTAAAGGAGAGAGATAAAATAATGGCACTGAACATTAATTGCCGTGGAATAAGAGTAAAAGCATCTGAATATCCTTCCTATAACTTTTCTGTAGTTATGGCAAATTTCCAACACTTCACAAAAAAAAAAAAAGAGATCTTTCCATCCTGTAAGAAACCTGTTTACCAAGATATGAAAATATTCCTTCCTTGCTTCCAGGAAGGTGCATGAGAAGTGCAAGGTACAAGATTAATTCAGTCTATATGCAGTGTAAACAGGCAGCACTGATGTCAAGTCCCTGGTCACACTAGATACCTAATAATTCCTATCACAAGCCTAATCTCTTTTTTTTCCCCCAGAATTCTCTTTTGCAATTTTAAAAATCTTTCCTTCTTATCAACATCTTACATTGAGTTCCTACTGCACTCTACTATTTGGAAACTAAAAACCAATTTCTTGGATGGTTAGATATCATCTAGTCAGCAAACTAAATGCAACCAATTTATTGTAACTTCTCTTAAGTTCATTTAATTATTTTGTGTAAAAGCTCTTCTTCCTCTTGAATATTTAGCCCTGTGTTTCTGAGTTATTAAATTTCCCCCAAACCTTCTTATATTAACTCTAAAGAAGTTAGGTATTTTTAATCTATTTTCACAAAATAGCTACTGCATGTTCCCAATAAATCTTTCCTGCATTTAGCTCTGTATTTCCGGATTACAAATAGGTAGTCCTGCATATAATGTTCCTAAAGAATCTTTTGATTGTCTTCCCTCGTGGTACTAGTGAACCTGGTCTGTTATAAAATAACCTTAAATCTGAAACTTACCATTCTTTTTCTCAAGCCCATCAGATTAATTGAATCCTTACATAGGCATAAGTGTTCTTCCCTTTCATTGGTTTCCAGCTGATAAGACCACAGTCCCCAAACTTGTTGTCTGGACTCAAGCACATCCCAATCTGTTCCATGACAATAATTACTGTTCTGCTTCTGTAACTCTGAACAGTTAAATTACCAAATTCCTTTGAGGTACTTTTACACTCTAAGTAGTGGCAATAACTTATATTGTTCCAAAATATCACAATTGCCCTTAAAAATCAAAATAGTTCTCTGAGAGTAGGAAAGATACATGCTTCTTTCAGCATGCAATTGCTATTTTGTACCGTATTTTCTAGAGTTCTGAGTGCACAGCACTCAGGCATGAGTGTGCAACTTGGACAAAATGCTGTTTCAGCCTTGAGTAAAAAACAAAGTTTGAGTGACAGTAGTGTGTAAATCCAAACAGATGAGGTATAATAAAATAATAATAAAAGACAATAGTGAGAAAATTTTGATTGGCAGGTGCACCTCAGTGACTTCTTCTAGTCTTCCAAAGGATTTTGAGCACAGATTCTGTGTTTGGGATTTGGAAGCCAGCAGGGGATCATTTGTAAGTTTTAGTCTTTTTGATCCCTGACCCAGTGGGCAAGGAAAGACATGTCAGGAAAAACACTGTGTTTGGGGGAGCAGCTAAGTACAAGATGCTTAGTACCAGTCAGTCTGATCCAAATATTGTTTTAGGATTTCAGCTGACCAAGATGTTGTCCTATTCATGCTGTTTAATGTGCAATAGGATTAAAGGCATGCATAATCTGAGCATGTATGAAACCCTTGAGACCCACTTGAATGGCATGCTGAGGCTTTTGGCTCAGATCCTGCCCAAGAGGTATTAATTTGGGTATGAAGCAAATGAGGCTGGGAACTGGTGCAGTTGTGCTAGTTACTGCTGATGTCAAATTTAAAGTCTCTCAACTCTAATAAAGAATGTTGTCCAACTTGTGAGAATGCATTAAGATGGACAGAGTAGTGCTATTCAATGTCTGGCAGGTCTGAAGCTCTGCCAGTGGAGACAATTTCAGGGTTGCCAAACATTCCACCCTTCCCTCAGTGCCACAGACCTCAAGCAGTCGCCCAAGTCTTTCCTCTCCTTGGTCTCCTAAAGGAGTTTTCTGGTAATATAACAAAAGAAACACAGAGGATTTGAGAGGCATAGTAAATAATTATGAGACAGATTGAAATGACCTTTGCTCAAAGGGGTTGTTAGGACTTCTAAGAAGAGAAATTACTCAGGAGCTCAAGTGATGGGTGTCCAGTGTATCAGTTTACACAGAAGACCAGATTAAATTGGAGCTCTTGTGCTGAAGTTTCTCTCTCCTGTGACATTTAACCCTAATGGTACGTGGGCATTAACCTGTGGCTTGAATGATGGAAGCTGGCTGCACCAGTGACTGGGTCTGTAAATAGTAGACAGGAGAGGTGACTGCCAGCTGGTACAAGGCTCTTGGCAAATGAAAACAAGATGTCACCAGTGGGAACAGTGTGCAAGTCAAGGAAACGAGTAAAACTTCCCATATGTCCTTTATGTCCAATAGTTAATCCAGAATTTTCAGAAAGAAGATAACTGGAATGCTTTGTGAAGGTTAGAGGAGTTGTACTCTTAACCGATTTTATCCTCTTCTTTCTCTGGGACAGCAGCACTCACATTCACAGAGGGCCTTCCCAAGTTGTTCAACTGCCTTTTTTATAGAATAATTTAATCCTCAAAATTGTTCAAAACTTTACTTAAATTATGAACGTTTCTAACTGAAACATACCATATGTCTGGGGAGATCAGAATCACCCTAAGGAACAGAACAATGAGCTTCCAAGCTGTGATATATGTGATGAATATATATTTTGCATGCATTCGTTTTCTCTCAGATCTGCATATAATCAGCATTTCAGTTATATAAGAGAAATTTCTTTAATCAAAGCATATATTACATTTGAGGGAAGATTATTATTTAAAGTAAGTAGCACACAACATTCCAATGTACAGTAAAAACTAATGTGTTCAACTACACTTTAATTATTTTGTGGTTACTCATAATCTAAACTGGGAAAATAGAGCTTTAAAAATTGTTTCATGGGGAAATTTTAATTAAGTACAAATAGTTGACATGTATCTAAAACCTGATCCAGGTAAGTTTCAAAAATCTACAGAAGAAAGATTTTAAAATTTAATAATACTATTAAAACAGCACTATGTGCTCCTATTTCATATCTTCATTTTGATACAAGCATTTCATTCTCTAGAGTCATATTCAAGCAGGTTGATGATTGCCAGTTCTCTTTGAAATACAAAATTCCTTTCAACTCAGACTTAACAAGACCTAAAAGGACAACAAGCCAAATATTTAATAGAATACAAACTTGATTTGTTCACCAGTTTTACTGACACTTTATTTTAGGAAGTTTTTTCCATAAATTTTAAGTGAATTACATCTAGGAAGTAGAGAAAGTTATTATCTTCCAGCAATAATTTTGATGAAACTTAAAATGGGAAATTTAGTTACATATGGTGAGGACATAAAGGTACTGTTTTGGGCAGGTATTTTCTATACCTAAGAAGAAATTAGGTGAGACAAAAATTTGACCATATTAAGCAATTTGGTTAAGCTGCTAAAAAACTGGATGCTGTCTCTAGTAAAGTGTAGGTACCTATGTCGAAAATAAGTTAGGCATCAAAATAAAAAAAAAAGTAAAAAAGCATGCATGAAACTAGTTAAGTTAATCAACGGCAAGAAAATTTACATTGATGAGCATATTTGCTCTAGATAATGAATAGTATAATGAAGAAAGACTTCGAGGTAGGCAAAATGCTTTCACTGTAAAAATCCTAATACTTATACCTATAAGTTGTGTCCTACTGCTACTTTTTTTATGCTAAGACTTGTACTTCTGTATTTTCACTCCATTAGCATTGACTTAAATAAGCACTATTTCTTTGAAAGACATGGACCTCAGATCTAATTCCAATTATCTTAGTGCAAGATAAAGGACCCAGATTTGCAGGAAGCACTTGATGGATACTCTACAGAACACTCAGCTGAATCTAGCTGATTCCTAAGCCTGTAGCCTTTAAGAAGGAGGTAATAAAATATTAAGGGACAAGAAAGTCTAGCCATTTTGGCTAAGAAAAAAGCCCCACCTAGCAGAAAACCTAACCACAAAACTGACCTGTTGAACACCACGAAATCTACTTACACTAATGCATGTGGAAGAAAAGTCTGAGGAAATCCAAAGGAGCTGCACAAAGAGAGGACTTGTAAGCAGAAGCAAAACACTGAAATAACTGTAAAATAAGACTATTATGTGACTGGACTTGAATATTCTTGTTGAATTAGCTCTTCTTTAGGTGAAGGAAGTTTTATTCCTTTCTCTCAAAACACAAAGTTTGTAAGATGAAAGGACTCTGGCATTTTATACCCCACAGGTGAAAATTCATTCCAGTTACATTAAAGGAAGACAATTTCCTCCATGGAAAATTAGGCTCAGCACACTAGTTTTGAATGTAATAAATATATTAAGAACAGTCCTATCATCTTGACAATGGCGATTTGAAAAGAGGTAGCCTTGTTCATCTCAGAGGAAGGCCATAAGTTCAACAACACTCAAGAGGGGCTTCCAAAACATAGATATCTTAAGGACAGTGCCATTCTGCCTTCTTCCCTCAGATAACCTCTAGGGAAGAACAGCTTGAGATATCAGACTTGACCATCACATTATGTTTCTTATCAGCTGCTTCAGCTGGCTCCTCACTTCACCTGTGGGTGTTCAGGATTACTTGCTGATCAGCCCATGCCCTTTAGATAGATATTAGGAACATTGGGTTTTAATTGCTGTCTGAGAGCCAGACACTGAAAAGTTAGGTGCTGTTTTGATTAATTTGTTGGTGTTTAACATCATTAACTGGATTTAATTTATGCAATACTTAACATTTATCACACCTGAATCCTCCCATGGCTTTATCTAGTGTCCTATAGAATGTGCAAAGTAGCCAAAAGCAAGTAAAAATAGGACCCAGAAAACTAAATACAGTATCATATTGTAATACTCTGTTCCCACAAAATCTCTGTCAAAAAACTGCAAAGTAGGCTGTGAAATAAAAGAGTAAAAGGGATTTTTTAAGCAACATGCCCTATTAGCAACTGCTCTGACTTGTCTTCACAGATAGACCCCTCAGTAATGAGAACATAAGAAAAGAAAATAAATTGTTACTATAGCACCAAAGTAATTAAAGCCTTTTCACTTATTACTGACCATTTGCTTAGGGATATTATTCATTTTATCAGGAACAGAATAACCACAATTTAATAATTGCATTTTATGCAAAGAGCGACTGATAGCACTATAAGATCTCCCTATTTAACTGTGTAACAGGGGCTTGGGAACATAGCTGGCAACATTATTCTCTTAGTATATAAAATATACATAAAAAATAAGTGCCTGGTTTTTCAAATACTGGGTAGTTAAATTACCAACACTGTAGCAGCTGCAACTAATAAGTAATCCCATGAGAAAACCTCAACATAAATCCAAATACTACCACACCGGCTCTGTACTTCAGTACAATTCCTCAAATCCTCTCTTGCAAATCCCACCTAAATAGGTTAGTCCTGCAGCAGCACAGTTTTGGGAGGAAAGGGGGATAAGGACTACAACAGGGAAAAATTTCTAAAATGGCAGGTTTCCCCCTGTTCTCCAATTTAAATCCAGAGGACTTCAGGTTTTTAACTGCTTTGTGAATGTCAATTTGACTAAGACAACATCCAAAGAAAGGGATTTGGGGCAGAAAATAATACTTTTCCTTGTCCATTTAAAGAATCAGGTGTAATTTCCATCTGAAAAAAAAAAAAAAAAAAAAAAAAAAAAAAAAAAAAAAAAAAAAAAAAACNAAAAAAAAAAGAAAAAAAGATGAAACAGCAAACAAGGGGACAAACATAAGAAGCTGATTACCTGCTCCCTGTTAGTCTTCATTCCATTGTTTTTAGGTCATAGCTTTAACTGAAACTTGGTGCTCGAATGTGACAAAAGTATGGATGATTGTTGCAACTACATGGATTATGGGACAAATGTAATACATTCTATGGATTTTTCCCTTTTTATTTTTTTTAAATCCCACTCTCTTCCCTGTGGAAAGAAGAAATTTACCAGGTCTGAGGTATTCAGCTCACAATAATTTGTAAATCATCTTTTCATCATTGGAAAGAACTTTATATTTCCCCCCTCCAGCTATTATGTGGTTGAACTATAAGGAAACAAAACCAAAACAAACCAAACCTTTGCAAATTAAGTATTATTTTAAAGCCAATATCTACCCAGAAATTTTGTAAAACTTCCATTACATTCTGATTAATTTTGCTTCTCCTTTATTTCTGTGAAAATATATTTGCTTCTCTGTCCTGAAAGATATAGTGTTGGTCACAGTTGTTTAAATAATGCTCATAATGAAGAAAAGAACTATCTTCATAATGAATTGTTCCATACTGAGGTATTGAGTATACATTTACTTTCAAGGTAAAGTCAAAATAAATCTATTACCAACAAAGCTTCTGATGTAGCAATTAGTGGATCGAGAAAGGTACAGACTTGTGAACAAATTTGATAAGACAAATCTTAGTAAATTAAGTATTACCACATTTAAAAACACTATTTTCCTGGTATCATGCACAATGTGACTCGATATTTTAATCATAGTCAAATATTTTAGGCACTACAGAAACTATCAGAATACTTTGTGCAGTATATCCTCTCCAAAAATGTCTGTAGACCTGTAACATAATGTTCTGTGTCATCAGAAAATGTGGAGTTTTAGGCCAGCATGATTCCAGTGAAGCCAAAGTCAAAATAAATTATAATGGAGGAATTAGGTTTGACTTCTACTATCGTTTCAAACAATAATCCATTTTCTCTACTAACTCACTTCCCATTCATTAATTACATTTCAGATTAAAACAATCAGTGGGGAAAAAAAAATCCCATCCAGAGTAAATTTTACTTTGTTTCCGTTTCTTATTTCAGCCTATAACTTTAGATATAATTAGTTATATTAAAGCTCTGAAGAATAAGGCTGCCATTAACAGTGATTTAGCAAATGCTTTCGGATTTTAGTCTTACACTACATAATTATACTTACATGAAATATAATTAATGAGGAAAACGTCTCAGATGTGTGGGCTAGGAAGGCAAATATAACTATCCTTTATTGTGCCTTCAAGGTTAGAATTATTATAGCACTTATAATTTTATTATAATTACCCATAATGAGACTCCACATGTGTGATACAGTCTACATGCTTTTGACATTAGAAGTTTTCAAAATGCCTCATTAAGTATTTTACTCTATATTTATGTGGGTTTCCTTCACCTCCCATTTTTGGTGGCCATCTATTTCATGTAAAAGCATACAAACTTATTTAAAAAATGCTACCATTAAAGATCATAAAATGATTACAATGAATAGATATTAAGATGTCACAGCTGTATAACCTATTCCTTTTATGTACTCCCATGCTGAATTGTTTTATGACCTATCATAAACCTATTAAACTACTGGTAATAAAGGATTGTAATTAGTGATAAAACCTTGTTGCTTACTGAGCCAAGACAGTCATCCTTACTTTGGATTTTATTGAAAGTAATCAAGATGAAACCTTCAGCAATGTCAAATAACACCTTCAGAGAAAAAGGTTGCATTTTTGATAGAGATTGCCAATATCTGAGCTTTTTATGTAGTTTACCTGCACTGTATTTTGCAGACTGAGCTTGATTAACTCTGTTCTCCTCCACCCTTTTCCCCATGAACTTGTATAGAAGAATGAGAAATATAGGATAAATTAAGCCAAATAAGCTTGGAACACAGTTTGACTTCAGTGGCTTTCCATTTTGCTATTGTATTATGCATGTAGAATGCTGTCCACAACCTGTTTCTTGGCAGGGTCCAACAAGGGCTAAAGCAAAGTAGAAATCCTTAGAAGTGAGCTCTGACTGAAACAGAGAATCTAGTTAAAGAAAAAAAGCATGCAAGGCGCTGAACAAAATGTGTGACCTTTTCAGTTATCAAATCAAATTAACTTTTTTCCTAGTCATACTGGGCTGAATGCAAACATAGCTTCCAGAGGCACAAAAGCCATTGCTTTAATCTGCACAGTATCATCAAGTCCCTCTTAACATTTGTGTGTTGGCCTTCTAGAATACATTAATTTTGCCAGTGTGCTCAGATGGTTGGTTCTTGATGTATCCTGGTGAAAGCTGACATTTTCACTTCCCTTAATGTAAATTTTCTGTATCTTAACCTCAAAATTCTGGGTGGAGTAATTTTCTCAGAATCTAAGAAAATGTCTTTTACCATTTTGGCATGGAAACAGTATATGGATGAGACTGGGTGAAGGGAAAATATAATGCCAGAGATTAAACTCAGAAGTCTGTATTCCTGTCTCCATGGCATAGCTACAGAATCTTGCACATTTTGAAAACTGGAGAGGAGGGGAGAGGGGAAGAAATCAAACAATATTCACTTTGTCTTTATAGCACTATATTTCACTCTGCAGTAAACTGGAAAGACAGAGCTCTAAGCACCGAACAATTAACCCTCCACTAATTCCCCTTCTATCCTACAAAATAAAGAATACATCAAAGACAGAAGAACAGGTATCTTCTCTCCCATTCTTCTCAACATGGATTTATTTGTCCTAACTGGACTTTTAAACCTATTGTCCCTGGCTTTTCACAGCACTGAATTGAGCAATAGGGAAACTATAGTAACCAATAATCTGTTTCACTTCAATGGAAACTATGTATCTTGGTGGATAACAAAGCCTGGGATAAACACTAAAAACCTCTGACAGGGTTTGGAGGGGGAGAGTATGGTGTCTCGACTGTCAGGTCACGTTTTAGCCAGCCTTCACCTATAGGCAACAATTATTAGGGTATTCCTCATTTGTTCTTCACTAAGCAAATTCTTCAAAGGTGCTTAATGGTTACCTCACCTCCATTAAAATTCACAGTGTTCTGTGCAATTAATTCAGCCATATGCAGAGGTGTGGGCTTGCTAATCGCTTTTAGTCACATATACATTAAGATTATCTGCACCAGGCTCCTTTTGAAGGGATGCCTCCTCAAGGAAAGCTGGTAAAACTTTGTATAGTAATATTTGTAGTCGAGTCAACACAATACACCTCTCCTTAATTCCCATAAAGATTTTAAATCCCCCATTTCAAAGGGAGCAGGGGAAAAGTGTATTTGGTATTCCCCATGCAATTACAAATCAGAATTAAAACAAGTCCAATATCCACTTAGATATCAATACGACCAAATAATTTTACATTACCTAAGATCTACGTGAAATCAAGTGCACCAAAAAGCTGATCACTTTTGCAAGTAAATCAAAAAGACTCTTCCTCTATTTTATTTTTTATCTTAAATGTATCCAGAGTTTTATAGCTAAATACAAAAGCACTAGCAGTTGGTCATGCTTTAAGCTACTAGAAGAAAGTTAAGCTTCCACGTTGGCTAGCCGAGATATCAGCTCTAAGCTGACAAGTAATTAAACCAGCATATCTATAACAACTGTCATCTCTTATTTCTGTGCAACTTGGATGTAAACCAAAGGCACGAAAGCCAAAAAAAGACTTCACATTACTGGGCAACTGCTGAGCATCTCCTGCTGAACAGTTTAGCAGACCTGGGCATTTAGAGGATTGTAGCAGAGATCAAAAGGGTCAGAGATCCCTTTACCAATTAACAGCAGGGAGAAGAACATCAAATAAGGTGTAAATTTTAGCTCTGCAGTTTTGAGTAAGCCAAGCATGAAATGCATTCTAATACTCTTGAGTAGCTGCAGCTTTGAGCCATCAGTGATGTCACTGGTGCACTAAAGGAAGCTTAATCGCACTTAGAGTGGCATGTAGCAATCCCGCTCAGCTAGGTGCTAAAGCCTGCTGCTTCTTGTCTCTTTTGATAACACATGGGAATTGCTAGCCCCGACGTGGCTGCCGAGAGCAGCAAACACTCCACAAAAAGCAGGCTTTCTTTGGGGTCTTATGCTTTCATAGCTCCCGATCTTAAAGAGATAGTGGCACAGTGTTTATTTTCTCCCCTTAATTGTTTCAAATAAAGAAGGAAATAATTAATAAGGCCCAGTGTAAGTAATCAGCCTTTGGGGGCTTGAAGCGCTGCTTAATCCAACTTTATGCAAATCACCACGGGGGGAAAGCTGTTCCTATAGACATTGCTCTTTCTTCTCTTTCTTCTCTCTCCAGCCACCCCCCAGCCACCCCCCCACCCCGCCTTTTAAGTATGACAAAAGAATGCCATTGAGCCTCTTTATGCATCCCCTTGACCGGTATATACTGCCCAGAATATGCAATCGGACATGATAGTGCTGGGAAATGCCGAGCAGGCCAAGAGCTGCTGGCACCGGAGGGAGGTGCTCCTTTTCTGCAGAGGGGCTGGGGACCAGCGGCGGGGCTGTCCTGGTCCTGCTGCCCGGGGAGCCTCTCCCCCCAGCTGCCGCTGAGGATGCGCAGCAATGGCACCTGTGAAGGTGGAAGAGGCAACATTCACAGCAAGAGCAACAGCAGCAGAGACAAAAGAGATGAAACGGGCCAACTGGCAAAATAACAGTATAACACTTTAAGGCTGAGCTAAAGGTCAGAATCAGATAAGTTTAACCTCTTTTTAAAGTGGCTTTATGTGTGGATATTTATTGTTGCCCAATGTCACGCTTGCTCTCTCACAGAGAAATGCATGAAACAGAGTTTAAATAGAAAGAGGCTTTTTTTTTTTTTTTTTACTGTTTGTGAATTAAAATTATGTCAATAATAATGCGAAGCACAATCCTTAAAGAAATAAATGTGAATATTATGTTATGCTTTTGTTTATTTCAGCTAACAAAAGATTACCATGGGGACAATTACAAATTCATGATATGGGTACATTCACAGAATACATTAGCGGTCCCGCTTCAGTGAGAAAATACAGTTGTGATGTTTAAAATGTGTTAAGAAGAATTCCCACAACTTAAATATGCACTTTCATTTTACAGATCTCGACTACAGTAAGTTCAACTCAGGAATGTTCTATCTCCAACAGACTTCAACTAAATATATTTCACATGAACTTAACTATTCTGCTCAGAAACTCATCCCAGAGCATCAAATACTCCTTTTTACATACCTAAGTATTCATAATTGCATATATCTAATTTATTTAGGAAAAATCAGCGAGATCCCCTTCCTGCTTTGGTTTCAAGAGTGCAAGCGCTTGGCTTTCTAAACATTATGAATAATACTAGATCTGAAAGACATCATATCCACAACAAAGAGAAGCTAGTGACCAGCTCAAATACACGGTCTTTTGAACAACAAGTCAGTGCAGACAGAAGTAAATGACAGTTAATTACAAATTACATTCTGGTTGGGGCTGTGAAGGCCTCCTGGCTTGAATAATAATCAGGCCCTGGGGCACTCACCTGCCTGCAAACGAACATACAGAGACACAGGCTGGGGTGCTATACAAGTTTCAAAACAAGCTGCTAAACACAAAAGCTTATTGGATTACAGAGATTTAGGCAAAAGCATTCAGATCTCTGGCAGCAACTTTAATAGTAGGTTTAAGGAATTTCTAAAGGATGAATTGCCATTTACTGTAAATTTCTGAATACTCCTCCTGATTTTGGGGAAAGAAAATAAGATTTCTCTTCCAACATTAAAATAGTTATCCTGTTGCAAGCGCCCTTTATGAAACACGGTAGGAGAAAGTGTCTGGTATGAATTAGAGATCTAATCTCTTTCCAAATTAGAGAAATTACGCTTACTGTTTACATTATTTCTTTCCAATTCTTACCATTCAACCAGTATCATATATATTCTAAATGTAGCCTATATAAATGCAAATGAATCAGAAAAAAAGTGTTACTCATGCTGGAAGAAATACTATTATGCAGCATCTTTGACTGTTGAAATTTGTGTTGTTTACTGATGTCTGTTGCCTTTTTTAACCATTGATTTTAATCCCATATGTTTGTAGAATATGACAATGTCTACATTAATTAATGTCAGTATTAGTGCAGTGTAAAACCTTGGCTTTTGTAATTCACTAAAGCAATTTCTATTCATTTAGTTGAGCTAAGTGCTTATTGTTAAAGACAAAAGGCTCAACAGTTTGACATTGAGCTCATTATGTATGTTTAAAACATTCTGCAATTCAAGGCCACACCACATGCAATAAAAAAGAAGCCGGTGGGTTCAGGGATTAAAATTCAGACCACACAGTTCTCTTCAATAACTTTCCATTTAAATCTGATTCCAACTTCAAAACAAAGTTATTTAGATGTATCAGCATGTGTGGGTGTGTAAGTATGGGAGACAATATATCTTTTGGGCTCTTGATGTGCATGCACAAAGTTTCAGTTGTTCTGTTTTTCCTTAAGTCAACTGCTATGTAGATTCTGTAAAAAGATTTTCTTATTTGTAGGTGAATGTGATCATGAGTTTTTGAAAGAATTTCTGGGTTTCAGAGAGAAAAAAATTAGTAATTTTTTTGCTGTTGTTGATTACCTGCAAAGACAATATATAAGGACAACAGACAATGTTTATGCTCTGTATGGCCTGTACATGTACATATAGTGGACTAAAAAGATAAATAACATGGAAAGTACAATGGGTTGGAAATCACGCCACACATTTCAGATAAAGTGCACAAACTGCAAAAAGTCTTGAATATCAAAAAATATTCTTGCAGTTAAAAGTACACCTGCATGTACTTCTTCCAAATCTCTTCTATTCTAAGTAACCAGACAGTGACTATGATTTCCTTCTCCAAGCACAATTTCTCCAGTAGAACTTTTGACTTCAGGATTAAAATATAAGAAAAAAACTCGGCTGAATTTTCACCATGCCACAGTGAATGGAACAGCACCTCTGTGCGCCATGAAAACCTTAAATTATTCCATATGGGATGGAAGTGGTGCTCCTGTGGTATCGAAAGCCCTGCAAAACTCTTTCACGTTTGTCTGCCAAACACACTTGCCTGTTTGTGGATCATCTGTGTTTCTTACAAAACTTCNTAGAACTTTTGACTTCAGGATTAAAATATAAGAAAAAAACTCGGCTGAATTTTCACCATGCCACAGTGAATGGAACAGCACCTCTGTGCGCCATGAAAACCTTAAATTATTCCATATGGGATGGAAGTGGTGCTCCTGTGGTATCGAAAGCCCTGCAAAACTCTTTCACGTTTGTCTGCCAAACACACTTGCCTTGTTTCTTACAAAACTTAAGCAAAGAGTGAGCTCAGGTGTCAGTACCACCTCCAGGCTTGTTGGGACAGGGTGAAAAAGGCATCATGGAGCAAAACTTTGTGTCAGGAAAGGCTGTGACAGTAAATATGAACTCACACGGAATTCTCGGACAGTAATTTTCCAGGAAAATAAATGTTGTGCCCAACACTCCTCTTCTGCATATGATATTTCAGGACTCCTGTCCAAGCTGTAGTTACTATCTATACCCCAGCTCACCCCCTTCAGGTTTCACAGAACAAGCTGAGGGAACGACAGCAGCATCAGACACTACATGCAGAAGAGTTTGTGACCAGCTCAGAGCCAAGCAGCATTAGGCTTGAATGTTTTAATTGCACTGCATTGCTCTTGCAAAGCTCCCCTGCAAGCATTTCCAAATTCCTTCCATTTTCCAGTGCTTTATCCTCTTCCAGTGCTACTACAAGGATAGCTGTCTCTCTCCTCACACAGAGAAGAAGAATCAGGAAGTGATGCTAAGCAATTTAAACTCCCTGATAAATCGTGAGGAAGAATGAGTTCAGAGAAGCATTCATTGCCCCTCTTAAAATATTTTATTTTCAGGATCAGAAAAAATGATGTAAAACATTTGATATGCATCAGACTATTCTGAAAGTAATTTTCAAAGGAATTTGGAATTTGGTAGTCCAAAGCTACTATATACAATTAAAAATAGTCTTCTCCATCTTTGATTTAAGGGATATTTGTGTGAGCTACAGTTTTAAAACCAGAGGGAAAAATAGCATCACTCAACCAGAGTAAAGAAAAGGGGCCACCTTATCGGCAACAGAGTGATTTTGACTGTACTGACAATGACATGAGTAATCCATCATGTCATCGGCCCAGTGACGGATGTACCCTGCACCTCATCTCTGTATGTGTGCAGGGAGGACTATGTAGCAAGCCAGGAGGCAAGTAACACTTAACCCCTGCAAGCTTCATGTCCCTGCTGTGCTTCAGACAACCTCTGTCATGTATGAAAAGCCTAAAGAATGACAGTAAATCTATACAGACCAGCACAATCTACCGTCGTGACAACTACACACCACCATAGCCTTATAACACTATTAAACTGTATCATCACAGACTTGTAAGACAAGGCCTGCATTATGTGCTTTGTTGAGCTACTTAAAAGGTCTTTAGAAATGCACTGAATATACCTTTTGTCTTCATTCGGTTAACAAAAAGGTATAGTTCATAAATACTAATTCTATATAGAAGGATGATTAAATATTTTGTCCCAGAAGAAATAGCACCTTATTCCAGAAATTGACTTTAGTAGATAGCAATATTAAAAGGGAGTAACAAAAGTTAAATCTTCCTAAAAATATTTTCTAAGATTTTTTTTTTTTAATTGACAATAATTTTAAAAGAGAACCATAGTTGTTTTCTGGTCAAAGGTGTGACCTATTTCCTTGTAATTTTTAATTTGTATGGTCACTTCTGAAAAAAATTATGTACTTTAAAAACTTTGACACCCACTGTTTATTCAACTCTGAAATGTAACAAATATGCCACCACAATNATATATATATATATATATATATTCTGGAAATGTAATGTCCCATGAAAATACCATCCAAAATTTTCTCTCTGATCAGGAAAGAGAATACTGAGTATCTCTTTTAAAAACAGATTCATGGCTACATATCTTGAGTCTTCAAAGCTGGGCTTTTATTATCTCCCTTTTTCTCTTTCTGTTAATACAACGAGCNGTCTTTAGAAATGCACTGAATATACCTTTTGTCTTCATTCGGTTAACAAAAAGGTATAGTTCATAAATACTAATTCTATATAGAAGGATGATTAAATATTTTGTCCCAGAAGAAATAGCACCTTATTCCAGAAATTGACTTTAGTAGATAGCAATATTAAAAGGGAGTAACAAAAGTTAAATCTTCCTAAAAATATTTTCTAAGATTTTTTTTTTTTAATTGACAATAATTTTAAAAGAGAACCATAGTTGTTTTCTGGTCAAAGGTGTGACCTATTTCCTTGTAATTTTTAATTTGTATGGTCACTTCTGAAAAAAATTATGTACTTTAAAAACTTTGACACCCACTGTTTATTCAACTCTGAAATGTAACAAATATGCCACCACAATTGCTGTTCTATAGAATCTTCATATTTAAGGTATAACACTGGAATGTCCCAGGATGGTAACCTCATAGATTAATACAAATGTGCTAACCCATAATTCTCTATATATGTGCATACACACACACACACACACACA
>VYXF01010303.1:371589-432354 GCA_013397295.1 Polioptila caerulea | reverse complement strand
TATATATATATATATATATATATATATTCTGGAAATGTAATGTCTCATGAAAATACCATCCAAAATTTTCTCTCTGATCAGGAAAGAGAATACTGAGTATCTCTTTTAAAAACAGATTCATGGCTACATATCCTGAGTCTTCAAAGCTGGGCTTTTATTTTCTCCCTTTTTCTCTTTCTGTTAATACAACGAGCTTCTCGCCGGTTAAAAAAAAAGGGAAAATAACTGGTTGAATAGTAACATCGTTTGTTCATGTATATGCAAAAAAAGATCTTTTCACACCTTGATGAAATTAACATAAATTTAAATACTAATGAATAGGTAGAGACTAGTGAAGAATACCAAGGACCACATTCAAACTGAGTTATATCCCTATAAAACAGATCTATTTTCTAGGGACATGTGACATGAGTGTTATATGCCTTTATTGCACAATCTGCATAATTCACAGTCCAAAACAATTTGCAGCTGGATAAGGGAAATCGACTCTTTACTAGTGGAACATCACATCTAAAGGATATTATTTTACTTCTTGGCTGAAATTACCATGTACTGTTGGTAGCCAAAAATCCATAGTCGGAAAATACAAGGAAATGTGTGTTTGGAGCTATTCAGCATTTTGTCACTGTGGAAAGCACAGTACAAACATACACAAGGCAGAGGGGAGTGGAGTGAAAGATGAAGAAGCACTGCATCCATCAGTAATTCCAAGAAGTTGCTAAGAGAAGGACAACAGACATCAGGAGTAGTTTGTTTTCTCTGTTCCCTTCTGGCCCCATACAATGTATGCATGAAACAGCACAACAGGAGCCAGTGCAAAACAAATACGCTTAGTGACAGAGTCAGTGTGCACATCTAAACAATTGCTATGCCCAATACTGTGGAATTTCCACACTGTTAGTGGTTTTCAACTCATCTGCTTATTGTGTGCATGGTTTACTCTACTTGGCTCTGCTGGGGTCAGTCACAACCTTCAAAGCCAAAGTTTGTATTTGCTCTTCTTTCCTGAATGGATCAAATCACACTCTTTTTTTGTTGTTTGATGACTTTCTTCCTCAGACAACCATTCCTTTATCTTCTTATTTTGCTAGGTCTTGAGAACAGTGGAGACCTCATGGCAGGATGCTCCACATCTGCCAAAATCAGTTGACAGATTTCAGTAGGCATAAAGTTGATGGTATGCTTACCTTTGGCTGAGGGATAAGAAAGCTCTTGACTCTTTCACCTGCAGAGGCAGCAGCTGGTTCAGCACTGCCTTTCTTCCCCAATATTTTTTTTCCATTCTACAACAATGTATCATACACATGATCTGAAATTAATTAGTCCAAGAGCAAAATAAGATCAGAAATGAAAATAAATCCTCCTACGCTGTTCAGAACAACAGTATATTAAATCACTGTTTATAAAAACACAGGAGTCTTGAGCAAAGTTATAAAGTTCCATTCAAATGAGGAATGTCCTTGGTAGGACTAGCCTTTAAACTAGCATTTATAACACATGTTTATTGCTGAAATTGAGTTTTCTCAACTTTTTAAATGTTTACGTTTTATTTTATCCTAGCGAAAACCCAGATAGGTAAAATATAAGCAACACAATTTAAAACAGTGTAGAATTTTCCCTTTGAACAAATGTAGGAAATTCCCTTTCCTATTATGTAGGAAAAATTTGAAATATGTCTCTCAGTCTGTCATCCATTGATCTCTCCCCTGCTGGCCAAAACCAGCATTTTTGTTTCTTTATTCCCAGTAAAAACATGTGAATGTACTACTCTTTCAAAAAATACTTTTTCTGTCATCTGGTGCAAGTCACTATATGCAGTCATATCATCCTCAGAAGAAAACCTCCTAAATTTATTTTCTTTGTTATTATGGTATTGCCATCCACAATGGGGCACAATAGGTCTATGAAGAGCATGTATTGGTCCAACAGGTGAGTTTGTGTGAAACAGGTGTGGCTTGCTGTACAAAGGAATTTATCGTCCATAAATTACAAATTAGTACTTAATTCAGTCCTTTTTGTGCAGGAGTCAATCCTTTGTTCCCAATGTCAGGATGCAGCACAGGCCAGAGAGTCAGGGGCAGCCAGGGCAGCCACTGCCCTAGGGATTAGGTAACCCATGGGGACAAGAAAGGTACAGCCAATCAATCTTTCTGAAGAGGTTAATATTAGTGAGCAGAGCTGATGGATTCGCTTAGAAAAACCCTTATTAATGCCAAGCAAAACATTCAACTTTACTTTCTCAACTAGTTGAAGTGTCTGTGATCAGAAACGTTCCCACAAGAACACATCATGATTTATTTAAAACAAACAAACTAACAAAAAGTACAACCCTTTCTACTTAAAACAGAATATCCAACTTTGTACCAACTCCTTGTATACACTGATAACAGTGCTGTTGTGGAAAATTTAAAATGAAAACAAGATATAGTAATAAATGTTGAACAGTACATCACAGACTAAAAACTCCCATGGAAATAATTTGGGCTGCTTGAGGTCCAATGTTCCCTAAAGTGATTAAGGCTACATCATCTGCCTATATGTTTTATAACATGTGAACTACATTTAAACAGAAACCTATTTTACACAGGTGGACTAAAGCCTTTTGAGATTTATATTTTAAAATTCTCAAAAGGATATATACTAGAGCCTCAAAAGGATACATACTAGCTTGAAAACAAAATTCTGAAGATAGGTTCTGCATATGCCATGAATTTCTCAGCATCAGAATGGCTTACCAAGGGTACTCAGTCATTATTATTGAGTTCACCAGAAAATATCAAGATCAAAACACTATGGAAATCAGCCCATAACTTTCTCAGCCTGAAGGAGAATTCAGCTGCCATAGGTAAATCCTAATCCCCCGCAAACTTGATAAGTAGGTGGTTTGAGATGCAATCTCAATCGCATCTCAGCTTAAGATGAGATCTGGCAATCTCTGAAGTTCTAGTCTCAGCCACAAAAAATAAACAGAAGCTTCGAGACTCCTTTAAAGCACATAACAAATGTACAAGCATATATACGAGTCAAAAAGAAGGAATTGTCTCCTACATTTTTACAGCTATACTATTATATTTTAAAATTTGCCCTAATTTCGGTACTCTTGGGATTCCTGTCAGCCTTGGCATGGATAGAGGGTAAAAGGCAAAATTCATAAGCTATAGTTGCAATTAGCAAATTACTCATATTTATTGATTTCAGTAATTTCCCTAAACAATATAGACTAAAAAATGTATCCTTAATGGGAAATTTACCAGTATGTCAATTTAAAGGTTTGACAAGCCATCCTCCTCCTACAAGGAAATTTTGTGGTCCCAGAAGCCATTCCTGGGGGCAGCACAGCCACCACAGCAGTTCTACTGAAGAGCCCAATACACAAAAGATATTTTAGAGCAGGTGACGTCTGCAACAGCAGACATTGTGTTCTAGCTTTAGCTACATGAAGTTAAGAATTTTCTGTCCTCAGCCTGTCCTCAGCTGCTCTCCATTCCTCCCCTCCTTAGGGGTAATGCCCTCACAGATTTGGAGGCATATGATCACTAATAGTTACTTTCTCGCTTGTTATCTGGATGATAATGTTTAGTCTTCCCAATCACACATTAAATTTTCTGTTTCAGCTGTCCCATTACATATTGACAGAAAGATTTATTAGAAAACACTAAAAAAAAAAAAGCAGTAAAATTCTGATACGGCTTAGCTAAAAATGAAGCACAGGATTTGGAGGTGAAAGAAATTGCACCTTTGCCCATCCCTAGAGGGGTCAGGCTCTGAAAGTGTATTATCACATGTATTATCATTAGTCACTCTGTGCATTTGGTGCTATGGACAACTTAAAATGTTCTACCTTTTTTTTATCTGTTAAAGGCAGGACAGACATAACCTTTCTATACACTCTTAAACATCAAATCTGAGTTCTTTCAGATTTAATATAGTGTAAAGAAATGACATCATATTTGACTGAGAAACCAAGGTGCTCTGACTTACTCAGACTGGCTGACATATATTTTGTTTGCTTAGCAAGTGGATTTACTTTTTGCCCCATACAAGAAAATGCAGAGGAAGAGGCGTTTACTTAAACTACACAACCATAAGTAGAGATTTGGGGATTTAGTGTGAAGTTTTTGGTTTAGTTTTTAACATTTTCTTGCAAAGGAATGGCTTTCAATTGTTTATGCAATAATTTTAAATAGGATTATGATAAGTTTTCCGTGCAGTTCTTGATACACAATTGCACTTACTAGAAGAAAAGGAAGAGAAATTCTGCATGAACTTGGGTTCGGATGCAAAAGAAGCCTACATGACTCAGTACCTCTACTGCAGGATGACACATGCAATATAATTAAAAGCTTCAAACTTCACAATACCAAGAAGCCCTGTACGTACTTGTAGGCCAGAGAAATATATAGGCAACTTGACCACAGACCTTTATGTACTGGTTCAAAGGACTGAAGTTTGGTTCTAATTGTTCGTTTTGAAAAAGCATTGTATTACTTTGCTTGTCAAAGAAACAAGAAAAATGAAGAATTCAGTGCCTCGGAATAAGAAAACCAGAGCTGTTGAGAGAATATAGTGACAAAATGTTCTATAGAGTAGAAATAGAACATTTTAAATGTGCTTCATTCCCTATATAACATATGGTGGGAGCAGAGGTGGCTAGGAGAGATTGATGTGTATGTGCACACTCTTGAGTTACTCTAGAATAGAATGAATCAATGCAACACATATTGATTCAAGAGATTAGCAGTTAAAAGACAGTTTCACATTAGAGAGCTCCCAAGTTGTCACTGTTACCATATTACCACTTTAACATCCCAAACAACTATTTCTACTGGTAGTGTTGACATCTTAGAACCAACATGCATAGATATTCCACATTTAATACAAAATGTTTTCTTTTTCAGTGATAAAATGAAGTCACCTACTCTTATGCAATTGTTATAGACTGCAAAATTTTTCTTATAATCTCTTCACTAGAATAATATTTTATTCCTCTGGTTAGGGTTTGTAAGGCCTTCAACCATTTCCTTCCTTCTTCTATCCGTTAGAGAGGAGAAAAAGAAGAATTAGATAAGTGTTTTTCTTAAGGTTTTCTCTTGGAGAAATGGACTCCTAAGAATGCATTAGCCGTGGATTTGACGAAAGGTTAACCCTTTGTGGATTAGAGATCATACATTCAAGTGGTCAAAACAGTTGGTTTGCATCATAAAGCAGAATTATTTTGAATGTTGTAGGGAATACCTACCAATTTTTATAATACCAACTGTTATTTTATAATATACAAGAGGCAAAGGCCAGTTGAATGACCAGAAAATTAGTGGAGAGTGAGGAAGGGTTACTAGAAAAGGTTAGTCTGTTACTTATTATCACTGTGATCTTCTTCCAAACACCTTTTACACATCCAGACCGTAGTGCCTGTGTAAGGGGGAGTACATATGTGCATGTTATTGGTTACCTATTTGCAGAAGACACTGGACAGCAATTACACGTTCCTGAACTTTACTGAAAGTAAAAAAGTTTTTTTTCTTTTTTTTTTCTCGTTCTAGCTCACTGATTGTAATTTGCCGCTGCAATTTATTTCTTAGCAGTAGTTAAAGTTTAATAGAAAGAGGGTTCATCATTTATTTCTAGTACATTTATCCCCTCCATAATAAAGGAAAATCTGGTGTTCCTTTCAAAATCACAAGGGTTCTACTGGTCAATGACTAATATTAACACTATATTTTTTCTCTCTTTCAGTGCCTATTTTCACACTAAGGTGAGGCATACAATTGTTTAAATGGGGAAGCTGATTTATCATTCAAAAAGTAATTCTTCATAGGGGCACACTAGATGATAAAAATCAATGACAAGTATAGTAAATTGCCTGGGAGGGTTCAAAACAGATTCAAGATAAGGCAGAGAGAGAGAGAAAGAGTGGGAGAGAGATTATGTCAAGACAGCATCTAATGCTTTTGCCAAACACTTCAGCCTCACCCTATTTGACGTTGATCTAATAGTCGACCATTTAATTTCCAGGTCGCAGTGCCAATCTTTTGTCACCTCTGTTGCCCCATATCAAACTTTCAGGAAACAAAACCCCTGAAAGCAGACAATCAATAATGAGATCAGCAGATTTTATCTTAAGAGAAACAGGACTTGCCTGCTTTGTTTGTGGAAGGTTGTTTCTTTGAATGCTTCAGCCAGGGCTGCTTGTCAGTAAGTGACTGTGATGTGCACAGCATGATTGAGCGAGACTAGATAAAGTCACCAGAAAATGTGGAAGTGGAAAGCAAAACACATAAGCTAAGGGGTGAAAATGTACCACACCATGTGTGGCCACACAGTTCTTATCGTATGTACTCTCCTAGCATGTCATCCCATATTATTATTGGTACATTTTAGATGCCTTGTCACTGGTCAGATGCTAAACACATTTTTACCTTAGGATCAGAAGGTACTATGGGATTCCTAGGTTTCAGAATATGGAGAACAATGTAGTACTCCACATTAGTGACTTTTTGCTGCTTTGAGCTACTGTACTGCATAATAGGCATGCTGAGGACTAAGAAGTTTATTGTATGGTTGGCTTTTTTTCCCATGGTTTCTGAAAATTTTTCTCAAAAAAAGGATAGAGAGGCAGGGAACACAGTAGAAAATGCATTTAAAATTTTTTAACAAGGTTTTGCATACAGAGGCCCAATCTAGGAAATCTGCATCATGGACTTGTGACGTTGACATTGTAGTAAAAAAAAAAATCATGTAGTGTCAGTGTCTGCTGTCAAGCCATATTGTGCATAGGTCCACCCTCACTGAAATTAGCTAACATCACTTCCACTCTCCCTTTCTCTCAGCAAACCGGTATTTGGGAAAAAAAAAAGACCAAAAAAAAAAAAAGACACAAATTTTAAAATAAGAAGTAATTTTCTGACGAACCTAACTGCAACCAATACTAACTTCAGTGTAGAAAACTAATGACTGCATATTTTTAAGCTTTTCTCTATATCTTCAAATGTGCCGGCCTAATCTCAACATTTCCTTTTATAAGGCAGAGTAGGAAAAATCTTCCTTTTGCACCACCCATTTTTATTTTTTTTCAATTATAGCCAGTAGGAAAACCATCATAAGTTCAAATTAAGTAAATTTCCAAAAAGTATCCAAATGAATTCTGAGTCCTTTAAAAAGGCAGGGGCCAAGATCTTCTTTTTAACCACAATGAGGTGCTAGTCAGTTATTTCACCTACTTTGTTTTTTTGCAGTTGCAGTAGAGACTTGAATGAGAATGGTGAACTAGTCAGCACGTGTTCTGTGCTTGTTTTTGAAGTTGCTTCTAGTAAAATAATATGGTAGAAATAACACCTTTGCTTTCCTTGTCATTAACACAGGATATTTTTAATTATTTAATTTTCTCAAGAAACTCAGCTGAATGCAGTCTACAGAGTTGGGGAGACAAAAATTGCTGTTACTCAAGCAAAAATATAACACAGTATATGGCATCATTAATGCCTTCAAAACCAGTGCTAATAGGTAGGATAATTTAACTAAAAAACATCCTCTTCTTCATTCAAAATTACACAGTATACAAATTCAGAGGGCAGAGAGGAGAATTCTACTGGTGAAAAGGAAATGAATGTATCCAGCAAATAGTTACTCTGCAGATCCTTACACATAATTTCCTCCGCTCTTAATTTCTGCTTCTCTTCCTTATGATTTTCACTTCCAAGAAACTGAGCAGTTTGTTCCAGATCTTTAAAAATGTCTATTTCTAAGGAGAACGTTGTTACTCTGAGCTGAATGATGATTTAAAGAGGAATTTGTGCCCAGGGCATTGACCTTGGTGGCCTTTTCGTACATTACAATTCCAAAGGAAATCACAAAAGAAGATGGGCTTACTGTAGTTAATGAGATTCCTCACCAAAAACACTAATCTGGGTTAAAACTAAAAGAATGCTGATAAGGATATTACAGCTCATACTGAGAACAAGAAAGGTGCACTGCTAAGATCAATTGTGGATGTTAGGAGGTAGTCTTCAATAGTGGGTTTTTAAAAAAATATCTATCAAAATGGATGTTTGAGAAAAAGCCTTTTAAATGAGGATCTGCTAAAATAGAATAAAACACATCATTTCTACTTTTTTTTTTTTTTTTAATATTGTACCAGCTACAAATCAACCAATATTAGCAGAAGTTTAACATCACTTTAAAAGAAAGAGATTGACCTACTGAGAAAGTACATGAGTAAATGTGTAGCAATACACTGATTATTACTGTTTCCCCTCAGGCAAATACCTCTCTCTTAAGCATGTGCTTCACTGGAACATTTTGTTTTATTACCTTGTGAGATAAGTGGGGAAAAAAGCCTTTAGTACCTGGGGAATTAAAAAATTCAGACTTGTCATATCAGTGTCTGTTCTCAATTTCATGCAGGGCGCATAATTATAACCGTGTTTAAATTGAGCCCAGAAGAAAGATGGGTTCAAGTGCAAATTAATTTCAGATTATCACAACAAAGGCAATCAAATCTCAACAAGCTTGCCAGCAAAATACTTTGCAAAGGTCCCCAGGTCCCTTCCCACCCCCAACTTACAACAAAGACCTTTCAGCTCAAATTAAGCTAATGATCTAATACAACATTTCTGCCTACCTTTTTGGGTTTTATTATTTACTCAGATGTGTACATTAAGTTAGTGAAAAATGGGGGGAAAAGAGGAATAAAAGGTGGCACGGAAAGGTCAGTGTTTAGTATCAGCAAAGTGACAAAATAAACAGTCAACAACCCTGACAAGGTCTGCATGTCGTCAAATTGTCTTATTCTGTGGAAACTATCAGAGTGAATTGACAGTGCTGAAAGAACTTGAAATTTATCTGAACCCCTTCTCATACAGACAGAATCCAAAACCAAATAGCATGGCTCACCTCCTCCACCTATCTATCAGCACAGCTTTTATATAAATCCAACATCTTACTCTATCCTATGGGAACCTGCTGGGGAATGAAGGGAATCAAGTGCTGAAAAAATTCAAGTCAAGCCTCATTACCTCCTCATTACCTTTGCAAAAGTGGAGTGAGAGAAAATTTTATCTAGGGAACAGAAGCTTGGGAATCTCATTCAGAGTTCTGTCTGGTTATTGCACAGCCAACCATGGAGCTCTGCCTCTGTGGGATTAAAGTTTTCTTCCCATTTCTCTATAGTAATGATCCACTCATTAAGGTTTTTAAGGTAAATTACCATCACTTATCATTATGCCAGTCACTAAGTAAGCTGCATTAAACAAGGAATGTCAGTCGTACCCTTTGCTTTTCTTTCTTTCCAGTTATCATGAGAAAATAAAGAAAATACATTTTGCAGTTGGTTTTATAATTCTATATTAATTATATTTTCCCACTTGTATTTGTTATACCCTTAGGGCAGACATATTAGATAGAAATATAAATTACTTTGTAAAAAACAAAAAAAAAAGGATACATGCAGGTAGGTAATTCTGTCTTCCTAAAAAAAAAAAGCCCCTGGAAACATGATTTTTTTTAGCAGTTTATTTTCATATTCACTTTGCTTCTATCTGAGGATTTTATGTACCGCCTCACTGTAGCATGTAAGAACTATTCATCTTGCTACATTTAAGTTTGGTTGTTATAATGTGCTTTTTAATTATTCAACTAACCCTTTTTGTTTTAAATCACTTCTTTTGTCAGTTTATCCTTTATTATGCAAATTGTTGTCACAAAATAAAAATGCCCCACATACACCCTATTTTGTATTTTTTGTAATGCTCAGTTCCTTGCTTCCTTGTTCTTTTCCATAAAAGTCTTGAAGCTTCTTGCTTATTTTTTTTTCTTTTATACTCAGCATTTCCAGGCAAATTTATATGGGTTTTTTTAAATACAAAAATAAATTTGTTGGGTTTTGAGATTACATGTTCCCTTTGGGAAATTTCTGGTTTTTTGGTTTTGGTTTTTTTTTGCCATCACTTCTCAAACAAATTCCTTGGACGTTCATTTCAAAAACAAACACATAAAACCTAACTATGTAGCAAATACGTTGTTTTGCCAACAGAAAGGTGATCTGCAAGAACTGTATCCCCTCCAAGCACACATTTGCCTTTCCTGTTTGACTGGAGAGACCCTTAAATTAGCCCATGTCTGTCCCCATCATGAGACTCTGGGTGATAGCCACCAGTCCACTGTAGATGAAAGAGAAGGCCACAGAACAAACCTTCCCAAAACAGCCAAGCTTCCAAGGTGCAATGAGCAAGAAGGGGAGAGTCAATAATACTTCAGAACCTTCTCTAGAAATATTTGGACTCATCCTTTTGCAAGAAATATGTACTGGAGGAGAAAAAGGGGATGTGAGAAGATAAAGGGTGGGAATGGCAAAGGCAATCAGAATAGACTAAAGGAGGGAACTACGCAGAAGATAAGAGCTGAGAACTGTCATGGCCCCAGCAAAATGACAGGCAATATCACATTGCAGACATGCGAGAATAAATTCCTAAAAAGGCAAGCTGCCTTCAAAATTGTAAAAGGCTGCCTTAGTTTCTCTGTCACCAGTCACTTTTCTAGACTTCCCCCACTACTTCTACATGATGTTTTTTGCCCTCTTTCTACAGTTTGATTTCCTTTCCTAACATTTAGAGATCCCATATGCAATTTTAAAAAAAAAAAAGCGTTTTTCCAATAGAGTTTTCATTTTTGCAGCTTTGTCTTTTGTCTAGAGCACAATCCCCATTAACTCTACAGCAATTATGGGTTGGAACACCAAATATTCCTGTGACATAAAGAAGTAAAACTGATTATTTTGTAGGTAGTGATATTTTGTGGAGCCATGAACCTCTGTTGTAATATTTTTGAATGTACATTTTAACCCTCCTGGTAGAGAAAATCTTGAAAATAGGTCTTCAGTGAAACCAAAATGAAAATAGAAAGAATCAATGTGACATTATCTTTTAAAATACTCTGAAAATGAACCAGTCACATAAGGCCCATCTGGAACCATTTGAATATGACAAAATGGATTAAAAAAAGATTAGTTTTACCTTCTTTTGCTGCATTTTAAAACTTAGCCTTTCTTAAGCACCAGATATTAATGAGTTAAATTAATGTGGCAGTCAGGAATGTGAAGTTACTGTCCATAAAAACTCCATAAGTCCATAAGGACTTCAAAATGTGCTTATCAGTTCAGCAGTTCTTTTTTGCATATGGAAAAACAGTGTCCTAGGACTAAAGCCGGTTAGGATGCAGTCAGAATTATTTTCAAGAAGGAAACAATACTGTTGCAGACTGGGGAAATATAAACAGCTTCATGCATAAAATATGACTGAGGTTACCTAGTTTGGAGAATGCAGAAGAAAATTTGAAAAATCCAACCACTTTAAACTAGGTACTAAATGAAATTCATAAAATCTATTTATCTGGGGCTTTATGTTAATCAAAAATGTAAGACTGGTCCACATAATTATTTGTGCTCAATTGTACATACTTCAATATCATGATGGTGATGTTTTTAATATTGAGTATAAGTCTTTGTAATGCCTTTAAATCCCTGAGAATTAATAACCAAATATTGGCTAATACACATTGACATCCAAGAGCAATTAATCAAAAGACTGCAAGATACAGTCAAACAACATGAAAAAGAAGCAGTAAAATAAAATCACTTGAAGAGAAAATATACTTTTTCCTTTAACATCTAGAATAACCATGCCTAATACCTGCTGCTGCAAACACTGAACAGGCATTATTACATGCTGCAAAAATATACAGACCCATTGTCAATGAAAAGTGCTTGTTCTGTTCTAGGTTGACAGTGGAAATACCTTTAATGCATTTTGGTTTCAAAACCGGTAATTTTTATATAAAAATACATACTTTTTTATATTGCAGCTGATTATAACCTCAGTACTGCAAGGCTTTGATGACTATTATAATAATTTTATTGCAGGTTTCCACTTCATGGCAACACCATAACAAACACAATGCGTCTATTTGTCAAATATGTGAAGGATTAGCCCATTCTGTGAATAAATATAAATAGGACTAATATACAAATAAATACAAATGGGAATGCCATCACCTTAGAGTCACATTTATTTTCACAGACAGAATAATCTACTGAGAAGCAGTAGATTATTGTATTACACTCAGAGTGTGGGAAAGGCTGCAGAGTCTGTACAATGATTACACTTTGTAAAACATAAACTAAGGTAATATGAATTGCAAATAGCTTTGGCTTGATATGCAGGATATTGTAATAAGCATCCTCCCAAACTTGAGCAATCAGAGGAAGAGCCCCTTACAACTTCAGTCTTTGATCTCAAGATAATTCTGGATCTGTTTTGCCACTAAAATTACTCATTTTTCCTGAGGCAGCAGTAAGGGTGCAGAGCTAAGCCCATGCTCAGTCATTTTACTACACCTTGAGGTGAATTTTCATCACTTTGGCAGATGGATACATTGTCTTAAACACCTCATATGGGCAGATTGGTCCAAAATATATCATTACCTGAAATACTGAGGACTGCTTTAACCAATTTTGTATTTTTATTTTTTTTTCAAATACATTCACAATATATGCAAAGATTCTCGTGTCATACATGAAAGTTATCACTTTGTTTGTCATCATAACAAACTAGATGATGGGAAGGGTAAGTTTACAACTCTCAATTTAAAAGTAATTTTAATCCCCTTTCAATGCTGTTTTCTCTGTCTTTACCACAAATTTTAAAAATCACATTTTTCATTAAAATGTAAAATTATCCCTTAATTTCTTTTGGGGGCAAATAAATATTCCCTTTTAAGAACAATTTTGTTTAATAAACTGGATTACATTGTAAGGCAGAGGTGACTGGTACCAGTTCTCTCCTAGAGTGAAATTACTTACTTCTTAACAGCAAAATCTGGGCTTCATTTCAGGGCTGTGACTAACCAGGTTAGCCACTAAGTGACTCCATCAGGTCCAGTGAGAGGTACCTTGTGGCACTTTTGTGAAGTCAAAGAGTGAGAGGACCACATTCTCCCAGAACGCCTCAGCAGTACTGACCACAGTGCACACACTTCTTGCATACAGCGTGTCTCAAAAGCCTCCTGAACTATACACTATTGTTGATCTCTGTTGACAAGCTACAGTTCAAAAGGTGCCATCATTTGATGGTCCCTAAAGAAATGCTGTCAATTGTGGCCACTTTTGAGAGGCATGTTTTACTTTGTCTTGGTCTCTTTTCTCATGGCTAGATCCCATATCTTTTCTGTCTTTGGACACCAATATCCAGATGAGAATGTCTAGTCATGCAGCTGAAATACACTCAGCCTGTCTGCTGCCCACACATTATCAGATTTGTGCAACGGCAAGGAGGGGAGAAAGAGGAGTTTCACATGCTGCTTATCAGAACAGGTTGCATTGACATGACAGAATGCTGCCCAGCTGAAGAGGCCCCTATTGCCCCTGCAGACATGTCATTGAGCCTGGGAAGAGGCAGCATTTTTGCCATACAGCTTTTGTGAATGTTAGGGTAGGAATAGCAAACTACATTTCCTAGGGTAATCTCAAAGAACAGTCATACAGTTGAAATACAGCTCTTATACAGGTCATGGAAACTGACTGGTGTATTTTTCTCAGAATCCAGACAGACATTCCCTTGTCTCCTTCCCTGGACCACAAGGCCTTACACCTTTGGAAATACTTAAAATGAAAACAGTCTCCTATATGCACTTTCTAATAGCATTCAAATAAATCATCATCTATAAAGCCAAACAATGCCACAAATCTGTTTCCAGCCATGAGTTGGTTTCAGTAGTGCTAACCAGCAGCCAACATTAGGTTACAGTATTTTCTTTCTATTTAAAGAACTAAATGGGGAGCTTTTTCCAAATCCCAAGAAAACTTTTTAAAATAGAAAGTAACATACAAGAGCTTGCAAATCTGCTTGTAATCAGGACTCCTGGAAGCTACATCTGGTTGACAGATTTAGAGCACCACAAGTGTAGAAAAAAGGAAGGCTAGAAGAATAGCAGCAACATCAAGAATTGGAGGGGATAAACAGAACAGCAGCAGCAGAAATTAAAGGAAGCATCTAGAAGAAAATGGATAACAATTAATAAAATATATTTCATACTAACAACCAATACCACAGAATATAGATACTGAAACAAAAGGTAACACACTGTCAAATATGTTCTTCCTGACTTCAATTAATAAGAAATATATGATAAATATTTCTTGATAAATTTTGATTTAAAGAAAATCAGAAATATTTCTAAGATTCTGAGTAGCTTATAAAGATATTATATTTATGATTTAAATGCATCACAAGTGGGTAAAAAATAATGGATACCTCTAGCAAATTAAGATCTTAATTTTGTTAAAACAAAATATGTTTCCTCATAAGACTGAATACGTATAGATCTCATACTTATCCCTTTAATGAGGATAAGACTATGAAGTAATTTGTTTAGTGTTTTACTTTGAACACACAGAAGTCTAGAAAAGCCTCTGGGAAGCCAAACTTTGTCAATCCTCATCCATTTCAGTTCCAGAATTCTCAGGTTCCAACCATGAGCAATTACTATTGTTAATTTTGTTGAAAGCAACATGGACAGCTTTTGACAACAGCACAGTAGTATAACTTTAGCCTAAAGCTGCTTATAATTGTATTTTACTATCATAAAAGTAGGTCTCCAAATCTGGTAAATACTTTATTAAAAATTAAAAGATAAAAAAGATGAGTTGTATGATTTACAAAGTGCTAATTCAATAAAATGCACAGATATATGCATACAGACACCGAGATGTTTCTAAAATTTGATTAATATTTCTCAATCTCTCTGTCCTACCCATGTTGGTTTTTTTTTTAATGACAGGAAAACTACTTCAGAATTATCAATCACTTTAGAATCATTTCTGAGTATCAAATGGTGTTCAGAACTCAAACACCCTACATATTCTGTGGCAGGCATACGTTGCTTGTCAACAAATGAATGTCACCCTGGAAGAGTCAGAAAGGCTGAACCAACCAAACACCCTTTATTGAAGGAGCAGTTTTGAAACATTTCACTGTTACTCTCTGTTGTGAAAAGTTTTGCTTGGTTTTGGCAATATAATCGTTGGATTTGGAGAATTTGATCTTTTACAGAGGAACTAACAGATCAGGCAAGTTTCCAATTAGCTGTAGAACTTTGAAGTGAAGCAAAGTTCATGTTCTTTTCTCTCATAGGGGTAAAATGGTCAAAGAAAGACGTTAAAAAAAACTCCACACAAGGCAGAAAAACATGTAAGAAAAAGGTTCCTTACATTTTCCTTTCTCATCAGAGACATGATGGGTTGTAAACAAGCAAAAGGGAACAGCACATAAAGTTAAGCAGGGCAAATGTGAAAACAACATGATGGACCAAACAAACATTTGAGGACTAACTTTCAGTAAGTACAAAAAAACTTAAGTAAAGCTTTTTCCTACACATCACTGTTGAGAAATGTTCCAGGGAGAAAAGAAAAGAAAAGAAAAGAGAAAAAAAAAGAAAAGAAAAGAAAAGAAAAGAAAAGAAAAGAGAAAAGAAGTAAAATTTTATTGGTGATTGACATGAAAAAGTGGAAAAATTCCTAAGCCACTATTCTTCTAAAAAAGGGGTCCTCTGAAATTCCACTTTGTAATGAAATGTTTCTAAATTCATTTATCAGACAAAAATATAAGAACAACAGCACTAAGTCACCAAAAAGAGATAATACCTACCCAAGAATCCTAAACTGATGGAAGAATGAACTATCTGAATTGTTTTGGACAATCTTTGTTTGAAATAATTTGTTAACTAAGTGGTGGTGAAAATAAGATTTTTTTTTTTTAAAGGCTGCTTATGCATAATGAAGGAACTACAGACTAGGAACACCAACATGTATATTGTGCAATTCAGCAGGATCTATTGTAAAGAATATAACCAGTGGACATATTAATAAATTACATGTAATAGGAAGGAGCTAGAACTACTTCTATAAAAAGAAATAATGCCTAATAAATCAATACAAGTTCTTTAAATAATACACAAGAGAATGAATAAGATTCACCCTGATGATACAGATTATTTGGATTTCCAGAAAGTGTTTGACAAGATCCCTTACCAAGGGTCCTTAAAGAAACTGAGAAGTCAGAAGATTAAAAAGAAGATTCTTGCATGTATAAATAATTGGTTAAGATTGGAAACAGAGATTAGGAGTCCTTTCTCAGTGTAGAAGAAGGATTCCTGTGGAGCTCTGCAGTCATGTTTTTGGGTCTTGTGCTGCTCAGTGAATTTCTAAAGAACTGGAAGGAAGAGAGGGTGAATATAAAGTGTCAACAGTTCCTTATGATATTAAGCTATTTAAGGCAGCAGAAAAGAGAGCTCACTGTGAAGTAGTGCAGATAGTGCTACTGGAATTCAGATACTGCAGTCACTTCTTACTCTTAACCTGGCACTGTATTGCACCTTCAAGCATGGGGCAATTAAATGTTAGATGAAATTCACTGAAGGTAAGTATATAGGTAAAAAGATGGTTATGGAAAAGTGACAACGCTCATTTCAGATATATTCTTACAGACTCTAAGCCAGCCTCTACCATTTAGGAGCTAGGCCTTCAGTCACAGCAATGAAGAGACTCTTGTGAATCTTTAATGCTGACCCCAAGTTAGTCCTGGGGAAATTTCAGAAGAGTGGGAAAAATCTTATGTGGCAACCTTTCTAAAGGGCAAAAGGATGAATAAGTAAAAGCTAGTTATCCTGGTTATCTGGGAATTAGGAGAGGATAGTAACACTCCATAATTTCACCCAAGACAGCTCATGTAAAATGAAAAAAATATGATTTGTTGCCAATGACTAATATAATTCATAATGGTAAATGTTGTAATATACTTAGACTTTGAGAAAATTCAGTGTTTTATGAATAAATGATTAAAAAATTGAGCATAAAAACCCATGACATACTATATAACAATTAATAATACTTGATTGTATAAGATTTCAGAAATTACTACAGACAAGGAATAGTCTTCATAGGATTTAGAATTTGTCCTATTCTTGCAAGGGAGGGTGACATGTGCAGAACAGGTTTGAAAGCCCATATGAGTAAATCAGTATTTTTCAATCAAGCTCATATGATAAATGCATTTAAACCATATATCAAACAATTAAGTTTGTGGTGGAGCTGCTGATTGAAAAAAAAAAAAAAACAAAACACCTCAAAAAGAATTTGTACATGAAAAAAGGAAAGTTAGTTGTGGTTTAGAGGTATCTTCACAATATCCCAGAACTTCCACCTGCTGCTCCCTGAAACCTAATATAAAAATACAAACAATCTAAGCAACCTTTTGCAAAGCCACTATCTCCAATTGAAACCACCTGCAGCAGGTTTAATGCAATCTACTTACACTGGAATTAGAATTTCAGTAATTTGAAATTGCCTCAATCACTCAGGCTAATATCATACTGAAAATGTTATCTATTATTTTCTATCACATGAATTTTTTATCAAAAAATCCTTAATTTTTTTTTAACATTTGTTTTTTTAGTTATACATGGTCCTATAGGTTTGAATCTTCAAAAGTAAAGAAAAATTTTGACATATTAGCAACCAGCATTTTTGTCCAAGCCAAGTTACACTGCATTCAATTTATGAACATCTGCCAAAAGGCAAAGGAAGGAATGGATACAGAGATAAAGTTGCATTTTCTCTTTCCTTCAGAGAGTAGTCTAATGCACTTGCTCCAATCTGTTACCCATTCCATCCTGTTTTCATCTTACCCTTTGTTTAACCGTGATTGTCTGTGCAACCCAGATTCTGTACAGTAATATTTTTAACCCAATCTTTTCCTAACTTGTCCTAATCCTGGTTTTACCTTTCATAATAACCAGTCACCTGCCAACTAAGCATAATCTGTCTGCCCTTAACCCAGTCCTTTCTTCTTGCTGGGTCTTCATCACATTTCCAAACCTCCCTCATTACAAGCCTTTTCTTGTTGTAACACCTTGGAGAAGCTCTGATTCACACTTCAGGTTAAGTCTCACAATACTTGCTGAACTAATTCTGTTCCTTATCTTTCTCCAGATCTGTTTTTTGAACTCCTCCTTTCTCCAGATTTCTTGAGTGGTAGCTGGAGGCCACGTGCAAAACAAAACACACAGGACAACTTGACCTTCATTCTGACATTGGTTCCTGCCTTTCCCTTGCACTGCACAAGGCTGCAAGTAAAATGGAAGTCTCTGACCAGAGATAGGATCCAGGATACTCCCTTGCCTGCTGTAAAAGAGGCCACATGTGGTTCATCTAGCAGTAGACACATGCTCGCGGAGGAAGAGTCTTTTGAAATTTTAGCTTTTTAATATGAAGGAAGTTGGCTGAGTGTATCTTTCAAATGTTTATTATTTGGCCAAACTTCAACAGATTTTGAAGGAGCCAACAAAAAAACCCAACACATCCACGACACTATTTCAGGTCTCTGTTGAAAAGAAGGGGTTTGCTGGTCAAAGAAATAGTGGACTGCTGAATCACTTTGTTTGAAATTAAACTAAAACACCAAAATAAGAAATCTTAACCTGAGGCTGACACAAAACACGGAGAAATTTCCACCTCATGGACTGAAGTTGTGCCAAGCTATAAGCAACTGAATAATAGGAACTTAAAACAGGGATTGATAATGAAAATTATTGATAATTTTAATATTGGTAATGATGTGATGCTACCATCTTGCCTATAATAACTGACAAGTAGCACTCTCTTATAAGGACTAAAAAGTAAAGGAATATAATTTACCACAACTATATGGACAAGCAGACACATAATTATGTATCTTTCTCGTACAGCAAAGTGGGTGAGATAAGAAACTTGGTGATGCAGGATTTTGCTTCTCCACAGAAATAGGATTTTCATTGGTTTCACCTGCTGTGCAAATTTGTTTTTGTAGAGCCGTATTTTCTTTTAAATCCTAAGGAACTGACATTTGTCCCCTAGGACAATTTTTCAAACATGTATGAAAATATCCCTAGTTGCTGTGTAGAGTGAACAAAATCCATATCCAATATCCATACGCAATTATGTTCCATTAGTCACCCTTCCTTCCATCCCTCCTTCCTTCCTATTACGCCTTTACCAAAGACACCTGGCTTTTTTATTAACTATTGCACAGATTGAGGATGTCATCCTCGAGCTACTAAGTACCAAGTTTTCACTTGACATTTTGCCAGAAAAATTCTACTTCCTTAAAGACTGGATGCTGTAAGCTCTATTATCACCAGTATTTCTGATCAGTGTATTGTCCTAGTTTATCTAAATAAGTGACAGTCCACTTAACCCATAAGAACTCTAGCATCTGTAATAAAAGCCTCATTATTTTTCCCCCTCATATCCCAACACCTTGCTTGCCAAAGGTCAGTAAAGAAGTGTTTACCATTCAGCTTCAGAAACATCTCCCAGCAAATTGCATGAATGAAGAATTACAGTCAGGTCTTGTCATGCATAGAATGCTTTCAGATTGCAGTCTGAGGTTTGAGGGGGGTGGGGGGAAGGGGGGGTGTCTCTGTCTTGGATTAGATTCATGTCTGTTTTACAATAGTTTTCACTTGGCATAAACTTGGAAGTGGAGAGGGGACCAAACTGTAATAATTCAATGTATTATGAGTCTAAATTAGTGTAAGTGGGGTCTGATCCACAGACAATGTGAGTGACATATGCACAGGGGAGTGTATAATTTGTACATTTTTCCACTTCAATCCAATGTAAGTTGTCCGTAAAAATTATTTTAAGATCTGCCATTAAAATATTAATAAAAAGAAAAAGAACCCTAGCCAAAATATTTCTGATTTATCTTGTCAACTTTTCTCTTTTCTATTGTTGCCAATGAAAATTCCTCTTAATTATCATGGTATGTGCCTATGTTTTTGTAGTCTTTTATTTAAAGATATCTCTTAATGACAACATTTGTTTCATCCAGCTTCCTTATCATCACTTGAATATTTTTACCAGTACAATACCTGCACTGCTTCCTGTTCATAGCGGGTAAAAAATGTCTGTCATTACCACTTCAGACCAGAATGTCTCCAGTTATCTCTTCACATTTTTCTCACATCTTTTTACAGGAACACATGTAGATCTGTACGTGTATTAAATGCATGTTACAGTAAGCATGCATGCTAGAACCAGATTTTGCATTAACCTATTCATGTAGAAACATCCTTGGTTCATCACAGAACACCAGACTGACTTTAAAATCATGCTGTCCTTTAGTATAACCTTTGTGGCACACTCTACTGGTTGCATTATGCAGTAGCTTTATAAGACAGTAATATTATGCCTGATATTCTGATATCCTATCACACCTCAGAGAACACACCAATTAGTTGCATCCTAGATGGCAATCAGCCCGCTCCCCAGCATTTTACTGAGAGAGGGTCTAGCTGTTTCTTTGTGCAAGGCATAAAACTCTGATGTGCTTTTCACTTCTTTTGGTTTAATGAAAAGATGCTGCCCATGACATGACACAGAATTTCCCTAAATCATTTTCATGGCAGGAAGGCTCAGGAATGCTGAGTTGGACAAGGTAGTGGGACTGTATTCATACTGAGGACCATGAATTGAAACCTCCTTGGCCATAAGAGGTGATATATTTTCAGCAGCAGAAAGTCTTTAATTGTTCATGGAAGAATGTGCAGACACCATATTACTCGAGGCCTGACTATAGCTTTGCCTTTTATCTTTGAACAGACAGGAAAGAAGCCTGTCATCTGGAGAAATAAGTTGGAGGTTTCTGGTCCTATCTTTTATGGCTGGGGAAATAATTAGAGTCTGTCACTGCTTCCACACCACAATGTATTTTTTCAACACACAAGTTTAGTTACACAGTGCTGCACATTATTGCTCTTTTGAGTAACAAAGAAAATGCTCTACAAATCCCTCACTCTCTAGTATGATACAGATACAGAAGTACCACATAGTCTTCCCACATGGCATTCATTTTCCTTTGCATGGCTTGGAAAGTTTTGCCAATGTCCTCAAACTTAGGAATTCAGAGGGCACAGTTAAGCCTATAACACTTACAAGGGCCTGAGTATGGGTCACCATCCCTTCAAAGGGAGATAAAGGGATAAGAATGCCTAGGGGGGATACCACAAAATTTCACACCAAAAGTCCGCTCATATTTCAAGAATCTCCAAACACAAATTTCCACATTCCTCCTGGTCAAAGATATATTTCTTCTGGAGCTCTATCTTTAAAACTGTTGTTTCAAAAGCATTGCTGCATTTCTAGAGAAGATCTGAATTCTCTCGCCCAAATTCCACCCAGCCCTCCACAGATCAGAGCCCCAGCTGATACCTTTTACTCAACAGTCCTGCTCCCCCTGAACACTACTCCTACTCTTCTTGATTCTCCTTTCCCTGATGATTTCCCTCTGACTGATAAACCTTGTGTACAACATCATCTCCTCACTAGGTCTCCCCATGACAGCTACGCCAACCAGAAACTTTCTCATATGTAACTTAGAGATTGGGGGAAGAAAAAAAGGAAAAAAAAAATATGTCAGGAGTAAAGATACATCAGGAAGCTCCAGCAGATTCACTCTACTATTAATAAAACGCTCATTTTGACTTGTTCAAAATATATTGTTCTACTCAGGGACATTGTCATCTCTACTTAGTAGAGCTAAGCTTAAGCTTTTTATTGCTTTCAAGCAATAAAACATTTCAGCTAACAACTTTTATCTCTCTTTTTAATCACATGAATGCCTGCATGGTCCAATTTATTTCTGAAAAGTCAGTATCTTTCTATCAATATTTTATTTATATATTTATTTCATTATTTAGCATTGTATAGGTCAGGGTTTGTATCACCTCAGCTTTAGGAAAAAATGTTAATATACAAAAGATTTCATTTGGGGTATTAATAAGGTATTACTACTAGAACTGTAAAGCAATAGCATCTAAAGTCCATAAAAATTCTAAAATTCAGATATAAAAGTTGTTATAATGGACATCTAGCTATGTATCTAGATGGTATATGGCTATTACATACATATATTCAATATCTTATAAATACAGTAGTGGCAATTGTATAATTTCCATGAGTATATTAGTTTAGTCAATTATTTTCGCTCTTTAATAGTAATTATAGACAATCAATAAGGGTCTATTAAAAAGCACTGCTACCTGAAGGCTTAGGGACAAGAGAATATGATCCCATAGATAATTCCAAGTTTGTGATAATTTTTGAAGTTCCTGTAACTCTCAAGATCCTCCACATGAAATCTACTTGATATGTTAGTGTCATATCTATGTCTAGGTTTTAGATCAATGGACTAAACAGGTTTACAGGATATATTTTAACTGGATTGTAAAAAATAATATTAAGAGAAAAAACTCAACATCTTAAATGCTCAATAAAAGCGAGGAATATGGAAAGTATTATCAGGTGAAGTTTGGGTGAGGAGGTGATACTAGATTGAATTTGCAAACTGATTTTGGAGATTTGATATTGGTTTGCAACAATTTACAAACTCACTGAATTGCAAAACTTGGAAAACTATTCTCATAGTAAGGAGTTTTATTTACACTAAGCAAGGATTCCACATTACAGTCCTACTGCATGAATTCAAGCAGCTATTAAGCAATTTCATGCATCGGCTTTCAGCATCAGTAATCTAAAGTAAGGCCCCTAAGAGAGAAAAACAATATTTTAGCTATAAACCTAGGGCATGTGTTTGACCTTGAAAGACATATTGAAGAGCAAATTTTTAGCATTAAACACATCTTTAATTATTCTACCTGTCTTAAATCGCTTGACTGCCTGTTGGGTTCCTAATGCCCCCAAAGGATAATTCATGATTACTCACCAGTCATCTCAAGTCATGAGCTTTAATTTTACTTCCTTTTTAATTTTCAGAAGTCAGTTTTAGCATAGGATTTTTTCCTATTTTTTGTGATTCTGCTGAGCAGAACTCTGTGAGACCACAATGCCATGTGTATTTCACCTGGGATTCGGGCTTCCTGTGACTGCACAACACAGGTGGAGTCTGAACCTACAAATCTCAGTTATCATCAAGTGAGGTGACATCTTGTTAGCCTGACTTCAGTGACATTGGGCCTTTGTGATCAGATAGGCTACAGGGTCAGGTACATCAGGGCATGCAGTTTTTTCCCTATCTTTTAATTTCTGTTCAATTGTTGGAAATTATCCATCTATTTCTAAGTTTTTTTGGTTTTTTTCTTTTTGGTTGCTCCTGGGTGTGTATTTTTTCTTATGGGTTTAAAATAAATCATGTCAAACAAGACCATATGGGTGACAGCACCTACCTCCCTGCTCTTCTGTTTCTGCACACCCCCCTTCATAACTATATCAACTGTGCCTTTGGATGAAGCAGTTTTGTGGGTGCTCCCATGCTCTCAACAATTAAGACACATCAAACTGCTGTCTGCAGTGTAACTCATGCTTCATCAATGGTAATCAGGTCAAAAAGGCAACACTAAACTAAATATGTTTCACCTTTGATTACTGAATAGCCTTTACATGAGAGAAGGTTCAGGCCTCTGTCCTGGCTTCAGCCAAGGACACTTTTTTTTTTTGCTGTAGCCATGAGGGTGTGCGTTAGGAAGAGCACATTCAGCAGGTCAAGGGAGATGATCCTGCCTTTATACTTAAATCTGCTGCGGTCACACCTGGAGTGCTGTGTGCAGTTCCAGGCTTCTCAGTACAAGAGAGACATGCAGCTCCTGGAGTCGGTACAGGCAAGAGCTACAAAGTTGATCAAGGAGCAAGAGCAAGTCTCTTTTTAGGAAATGCCAAGAGGTCTGGGCCTGCTTAGCCTCAAGAAGAGAGTTCTGAAAAGGGACCTCACTGTCTATAAATGTCTAAACCAGGGATGCCAAGAAGATGGATCCAGACTCCTCTCAATAGTGCCGGCCAATAGAACAAGATGCAATGGGCAGAAATTCATGTTCAAGAAGTTCCACCTGAACATGAAAAAGAACTTTACTGAAAGTGACCATGCACTGGAACTGATTGGCCAGAGAGGTTGTGGAGTCTCCCTCTCTGGAGCTATTCCAGAAGAGTCTGGACACAATCCTGTGCCATGTGCTCTGGGATGACCCTGCTTGAGCTGGGAGGTTGGACCAGGTGACCCACTACAGTCCCTTCCAAACTGACCCATTCTGTGCTTATGTGATTCTGTGGAAATAAATTAAAGGCAGGTCTCCTTACAGCTTTAGAGCTCTTGAATATATATAATATCCTTACCTCCTTCTCTTCCATAGGAAGAAGACAAAGACCTGTTGAACATAGTTCCAGAAAAGATCACCAAGTGACCAACCCTGATGATCATCTCCTTTTACATCACAAACCTTATATATCACTCAGTTTGATACAAACTCTAAGGTTTTAATTAGACCAAAGTGTTTCAGAATAGGCTCTGTGCTACAGACTGAGAAGTGGAGATCAAGGCATTAGTAATTCCAAAAGATCCTTTGATGTTAGAAAACTGACAAAGTGAGAGCTGCCCTGATGATTCTCCAAAGCTGAATCACATCCTATGTTGCAGAGGAAGTTGAAAACACCTTTACACTCAGCACAAATACACACACACACCAGCATCTAAAACTGTGTCAATCTAAGTCAGGTTTGACCTTAATCAGACAATCAGCCCAATCCTCAACCTTGATGAAAAATACAGCCACCAAGAACCAAGGACAGAGTTTGCCTTTGCTTACTTTAGGCACAGTTCTGGGCCATCTATTGTTCTTCCTCTAGTTTAATGAGGAAGAACAGGAGAAATAAAGAGCAATGCTCACCTCAGAGTACAGTTTACTAATTACAGCTAGATATTCCCCTGAGCATTACCTCTCTCATTTGCAGATAAAACAGGTGGTATATTTAAAGTGTCAACATTTCTAGATTGCAGTTAAGAGTGAAGACTGAGGATAAGTTTGCACTATAGGGCACAGAGATCTAAGCTAGCTCAAAATAAGGGTAACACTGGAAGCAGCATAGCCACGTCAGCATAACTGCACTAGCCAAAGCATAATTCAGTGCAGCAATCATGCATCTGCACTGCTTCCAGGACCCAGACTACAATTTTTGTTCAGAGTTGTACAGACGTGTAGATCTACTACCTCACCCAGAGCTAGCCTGAAAATCTTAAACAGAATTCCACACTGTAAGGCACTTCACCACACATACATGCTTCCTATGGTTTCAGGTCACGCAAGGGGGAACTTTTGACTCTTAAACACATTTCAGTATTCTCACAATGCAGCATCTCCTTTGACTTATTAAAAACCATTGCACTGTAAAAAGCCTTCTTGACAGAGCTTATTGCTGAATATTTTCTCTGAAACCAATCAGACAGGGCTCTGTTAATTTCTAGGAAATCTCAATGACCAGTTTACATTCAATATCACTGTGTATGCAACACTGGGAGCATAGATGCAACCCTTCAAATGGGCAATGTCTCTGTTTCAGGAAAACTCTCAGGAAAATATATAGCTCTTATTTCAATTACAGTCCTTGTTCTTTTAGTGTATACATTTTAGGCATAAGGTCTACTATCCTTTGCTTCCTCTCACAGCTGTTAATATTTCACCTATATCATTTTATACATAATCTGAGAACTGATTAGACTAATACCCACCTGCTCTCCTCAGAAAACTATTCATCTCTACTACCCATCGGTCATTTAAAACAAATTAAAACACAAAGAGCAAAGCCATATTAACTTCCTTCCTTTCTCAATCCCTTGAGGGAAGGCCTTTCCAGCTTTGACTGTGAGTCTTATTTGACTGACTTTTGGGCTTTTGATTGGTCCTTGGATACAGCAGTGAGAAAATATTTCCTGTGTTGTAGAGTGTAATAAGAGCAACAGATTTTACTCTGAGCCATAAGCTGAACAAGGGAGGAAATTGGAGTGCCTCACAGTAATTAATCATTGTATGATGAGACCTGTCAAAATCCTTTCTAGAGCTGATATTGCTGTCAATAACCAGTTAGTACATTGCCATCTGTGACTGCTTAAAATATCAGCCTATACTACAATCAACATATTTTTTACTTACACATCTTTTTTATTTACCAAATATAATTCTCCTAAGTACTATATGTGCTCCAGTGTTTGCCAGATGACAGCACGGCTGGTGTCAATATCTAAAACTAAATGCTTTTGCCCTAAGTAAGTATCCAACAAATCCCCTGAGCTGTAAAATAAAGTACCAGCTAAATTACATTTGTATCTAGTCTAAATTCCAGTGGTAAGAAAAATTTATTACCAAACATTTGTACTCTGAATATTGGCTTATGGTTGAAGGAGAAAAAAAAGAAGTATCTCAGAGCAGTTTCATGTCATACTGAAAGCTTAAATAAATAATAGCTGCCAGATCCTCAGCTGATATGAAAGAAAGGAATTCAACTGTAACTATAGAAAATTATGTTCCTTGACATCAGCTGAGAATCTTGCCCAAGAAAACCTTAACCTAAGTTTGATAATTTCAAAATTTTTTATTTTATTTCACTAATTGAAAGCTGCAGCAGCATAAGCTTTCTCCAAAATCTAACTTTATCTTTCCTTTATCAAATGCCTATGGAATAAGTCGAGAGTCTTGTGTGTCTTTGTGGACTAGGCTAAGAAATTTTGAGGTAAGGCTCAATTTACCTCTAATAATATCTTACTTAGGAATTAAAAAAAAAAAATGAAGTTGCTTTTTCTCTAACTCAGAGACTGCATGCAGTCTGTGAAAATTATTGTGTTGCCTGCAGACACAGAAAATTAAAATGTTCAAATAGAGGTTAAAAAGAAAAGTAAAGGAAGATGCTGCCCACAGTCAATTATTTGTGTGATACTGCTTTTAAGACATTTCTGTGTTTCACAGAACTATCATACTATGATAGTAGATACTATCAGCATAACTATGCTATGCTGATAACATAGTATCCTGTTTCTTCTGGATCCCCCTGCAAGGGAACTAACTTTTCCTGAACACTGTGTAAGGAACTTACTTGACTAATTCAGAGTCATATTCCAAGACCCAGGCTACATACTTAATGGACGGGCATCATGCATTCTCCTGTGTTTTGTCTGCAGACCCCTACTGAATTGACCTCCAAAGTTTTCAACTTAGTTAACCTCTTTAATATTAAGAGCGTACACTACACAGGTAGCTCATGAGCAACTGAGTTCTGCTCCTTGGTGCCACTGGAAGTGGCAAAAATGTCAATTGAGGGACACTCTAAGGGAAGAGGGAACACAAGAGTCCTAGGGAAACACATCAGGGAGGCCACAAGGGAAAGCTGTGGATGATAAAATGTCATTTGAAGAGTCCTGCCCTGGAGGATGGGAATGGAAGAGGTTGCCAGCAACCTTCTCTCTGTAGAAAAATAAGTGGATGGAAGTGTTTGCTTCCAGTAGTAAGCGAGCATACCTTCACTGCTTCCCCTGACTCTCCTCATCCCATTCTTTGTAAGGAATGTCTGGAAAACAAAAACCAACTCCATTGTTTCATGTGGTCTGGATGTGATGAGAACGATCAAATCTGAGTCCTGACATAAAGCAAGTCCTTGGTGTTCTACTCTTTAAGTGACCACAGTACGTCCCATGATTTGCTTGCAGTCACATAAATGAGATAAACAGAATATTCTGTTGCAGTAACCTATCCTGTTCATTAACTATCTCGTTAAATTTTTCCCCTGCCAGAAATGGTGGAAATGCATCAATTCTCAGTTATTTCACATCTTGTTACTGATACAAAATACTGAATAGATTAGAAAAATTAAAAAAAAAACCAACCAAAAACCCTGCAATACTGAGCTCAAACCTCACACATTCAATGTTAACTCTGTGTTTACATATAAGGACCCATAAGACAAGATCTTTCCTGTGTACTGTGTTAATTTTGAAACAGTGATTTTAAACTAAAATGATGTATATAACTATCTGTATATGTCATATATACAGGTTTGTAAGACATGTCATGTCTTACTGAAACCTTGGTAGCTTGTATCAATGCAATTCCATTTTGCAACCAAAGAAGTAATCTTGCACAAAAGAAAGTTATTTTGACAGGGTCTATTTTCCATATGCTTATGTTGATTGGCATTCATTCCATTTTCCTCCTTTCATTCTTTTAGTAACAGAGTCCCATTTCAGTAACTCCATTATTTTGCCTAGGATCGATGTCATGCTGACAGCCCTATAATTATGTGGGTTGGCTCATTTAGTCTTTTAAGTACTGGCATGGTGTTATCTTTCTTCCAGTCCTCTGGAATGTCCTTAGTGTTCATAGGGCTACTGCAAATCAGCATCCTGGTGCACACCAGTTGAATGCATGCGGGTTTCCCACTCACCAGTAATTCACTTCTATAATCCATTTTACAGAAGTTTCCAGACAATGAGAATCTCCGTAAACTTTGTGGTTTTTTGCCTAAGTTGCAGTTTCTGAATAAGAACTTTAACAATGTCATCACCGAAGTGAGAAAAAAAACTTCAAAACCTTCTTCCTGCGCATTTTTACTAAAAAAATTACAGATGTTTCTTCCTCAAAGTATGCAGGATGTGTTTTCCTATATACATGCTTGTGTATTTGTGTGCATTTATAAATTCAAAAATTCACATATCAAACTAAAATAATGGAATTATATGAAAAATTATTTGTGGTCAGGATAATACTGTCCATGTGGCTACTAAGAAGTGGTTTAGTGCAATAGGAGGAGTCAGAGGATCAAAACAGTTGCTGCTGCAGCTCCTACATCTAAATGTTTTTTCACTCAGAGTCTTACACTGTACTCAATTCGGTTTGGTCCCCTGGGCTGACTGTCCTTTCTATGTGATGGTTCTCAGCCATCTGGAGGACAAGTCATAGTTGTGGCATTTATAACTTTACTCTAGGTTTGGAGTTGCATTTGGTGTGCAACAAAAGCAGAACATTTTTACCTGTTAGAAATCCAGTTGAATGCAGTAAAATTGCTCTACAAATTCAGATCAAACTACAGCAAATGCTTTGGCCAGGGAATTTTTTTTTTCAAGCAGCAGCACTGTTCTCAAATGTACGCACAATGCAAATGTACACACAATCATTGACAATATTTTGTCATAATGAAACAACTCATCAGACAATATTTCAGTTTGTTTGATACTTTTAATTGATATTTTAGAATCAGGTTTTTTTAACTAATGAAGTATATGATGTTGCATCAAAGAAAATAATTATATCTACTGTGTATCTGTCTATATTATTGATGTATTGAAGAAAAAGAGAAGTTTAGTTCCTCATAGCTTAAAAGCTATTTTAAAATATTTGTTACATTTACTCAGAATCTGGAACCAGGTTGAAACTAAGCCAGATGCCACAACTAGCTACTGAGAAGAAGGTGATGAGTGAGATTTAATTCTATCCATGTCAAGCATTTAGATCAATGTATGGCTCTATGTAGTTATTCTAACTCCACTCTATATGGCACAGATTGATTATCACACAGTAGCTGAAAAAGGCAGCTGACTCTTGCTCAATCCTGAAACTAAAAGCTGCAATGTTACATATGTCTTGAGCAGAAAGCAAATGTCATGAGGAACTTATAACTGATAAAACATATGATCATCTTTTTCTGAGTATCACATAGCAGTATGAACAACTTCCTTCATGTGGCACTATTTCCTTGCTATCACATCTGACAGAATGGCTTGATATGGGTTCTCTGCACACAACAGAGATACGACTGTACATAGCAGAGATAGAGCCTGCTCTGCCTCTGTGACCATGACATAATGCCACATTTACATTTGCTATGTATTACCAAGCTTACTCAGCTGTAGTAAACTGTAGTTCCTAAAGGTTTGAGTACAGCCCTCTGTTACTTTGCTGCAATGTATAGCACTTTTCACTGCCTGATCATAACCTAAACATTTTTAATGTTTTTTTGCTAACACGTGCTCGTATTTCAGTGGTTCTAGAACTTGATTATCCAAGAAATCTGCTTTCAATTTCTGGTCTACATTAATTCATGGCTGACCCTTGGCTATAGTTGGAGGGGCCCTGAGCAACCAGGTCTTGTGAAATGTTCCCCTGTCCATGGCACGGGAGTTGTAACTAGATGATCTTTGATGTCTCTTCCAACTTAGGCCATTCTATGAATTGTGATTTTATGATTGTTCCTTGAAATTAGTTGCTTTCCCACCATCTCTAACATTTTTACACAACACATTGGAAGATATAAGCAATTATAACCCTCTTCTTTTTGCTACAATGAATGAACATAGCCTTTAAAGTAACCAGGAGGCCAACAAGCATTTGAGAAGTAGGTAAAACTATTTTTTCATATGTTCTTAGGAATCTCTCATTCTTTGTCCCAAAGCTCCGTAACTTCAAAGAAAAAATATATGTTTTAAATAGGGAATGATTATAATAATTTTTAAATTATTGGAATATACTTTAGACATATTTAACATATAATATATTTCCTCTGAAGACCTCCAAGGAATTAAAAATTCACTAATTAAGTACTGTAACATCCTTGAGAGGCATATACCATAATTATCTCCATTTTACAGATGGAGCAAGTGAAGCACACGGAAGCTAAGTGATTTGTCCAAACTAACACATTCCACTGGAGTGTGGCCAGGAGAGATACCCATGCTTTCTAATTTCCAGTGAATCAATAGATTATGCTACACACACCAGCCCCCAAAGGCAAGCTGTTACTGTTTCTTCACCAGAAATTGTTGGCTTCCTTATAGAAAACAAGATGCAAAACTTTGCCTTAATTCAGATTGTCTAGTAGCTGCCAAACAGTTTTAAAAACTGTATTAACATACAAATAATTACAAAGGGCTCAATGAAAGACTGACTTGGAAATGATACTCACTCTTGCTCAACGACAGCCTTCAGTCTTGTACCTTCTTGGCCAACTGCACATCCGTTCATTCAAAATTCAGGTTATCTCCCTTCATAAGACAAAAAAGATGTCTGATGAGGTAGTAGCAGATTGCTTGCACATCAAGCTATACCACTGGAAGAAGCTGCCATGACCCTTTGACTAATCAAACTTGCATCCATTACAACGATAGGGAATATCTTCATTTTGGACAGCATCATTGCATAGGTCCAATCATATGAGAGGGCAGTGGCTATAATCTCTCATTATATCCATGACAAGCTGTGTGGCTTTCCCAAGCCAAAACTTTAGTTGCAGACTAGCAGCAGTTTATAAGGTTCTGGAAACCTTCTGAGAAATGTCTGTATTCTCTTTGATATGTCAGACTTTATTCAACATAAAATTTATTTTTCAGAGCCAGCACTGAAATTTAAGAACCTTGCTGTTTCACTTTCTCTCTTTCCCACATCTCCAAATTACCACTGGGTTATTCTCCTCTTTTGCATATTCTCTTTCTTACCCTGAATTTGTTATTTTAGGACACAGTATCACAAGGAGAGTAACACATCTGCCTCCATGTGCACCCTAGAAGGAGCTAAAAGACACTTTTCAGAGTAGTACAATATTAAATACTTGGTTTCATTAGGGAGAGAAGGACATTGATTCTGGTCTTTGATTACAAAAAAAAAAAAATCCCGACAATACCAAACAAGATAGGAAGTGCCACTACTCTGACCTCCTCCCTTCTCTGAGCAAGAAATGAGCGGAGTACACTGATGTTTGTGAAATGGAGTGGGCTATGGGCCTAAGAGCCCTCGTGGGCTTGCTCAAGCTGCCATTTCACCTAAGTAACTCTCAATAATTCCCTTCTCAACATTTTGAGATACAGTCTCAGACGCCATCTGCCCTACAGCATATTGTTTCAGATTGACTAATGGGTCTAATGTGTCAAAATTTGCCAGAGAGGCAAAAACAGTAGAAATGTATAGCTCCCATGATTTCCCTGTCTTCCAGAAGTAACTCGAAAACAATAAGTTAGTATAAACCCCTTGAACTGATTGTTCTATTAATTCATGTTTCATGCTGCTCTTGCTCAGACTAAAAGTAATCACTTATGCTCACGTAGAAGAAAAGAATATCATAAATGTGGGGGAAAAAAAGTTGTTTCATTACAACATTTAATATATTAAAGAAGCTGGTTTTGCTGATTGCATGACAAACACAGAGATTAAAGATGACTCTGAATTTCAACCTTACAGAGCTTCTGCTCTCTTAGAAAGTGTACAATATCCTTATACCATGACCAATTATTTGAAAAACTGTGGAAAAACATAGTATTGAAAACATATGTGTTTTGAATATTATATATTCAAAACTTATTATAATATAAATATGTGCATTTCTTTCCAGTATTTGGACTTATATTTAAAAAAAAAAATCACAGAATAAACACCTCTTTTCCATATAGAATTATTCTGACACCTGTTATCTAAATACATTACAAAGTTTGAACTAAATGAATACTCTAAGATATAATATCTGAAATGAACATCAATTTTAAAAATTGTCAGTGGATCTTCTTCCAATTCTTAAATATTGTATATCAATTATCATAAGATAGATGGTGGATATTATTGATAGTGAGAAAAAAAAATAAGCTTTGTATTTAAAATTAATATTGTATGTGTATATGTGTGTACAGGCAGTAAAATTTGTCAGCGATGCTTGAACAAACTTATATGTTAAACTCTTTACATCTACTTTTATGTTACTATATATTCATTAATTAAAGAGCAAGAGCAAAAAGTGTATAAAGTTGATGAAAGGTTTACAGACCTAGTGACCTATCCCAACCCCAAGGATTAGTACAGAAACTGTGTGTGACTGCAAATTATTACACCAGCCTTATGAGGATAATGATTTCCCACCTTCCATGGTGCTGCATTGTTATCCATAAGCTCCCAAAGGTCCTTAAGCTTGTTAATAACCATTATAGATGTGCAATGAAGTGAATCAAGACTAAAATGAACTCACCTGAGCCTAAGCAGATTAACCCTGTTCAAGTCTGATGATGTCCATATAAATTCATCTGGATCTCCTTCCATCAGCAAATAGAAAAGCACAATAAAACAAGGGTATATTTTATCTGTTCTTTTTAAAATAAATGCAGGAAATTATGCAGGACACAAATTCAGGAATAACTATTTAAACTGCCAAGGAGGGTCAACTTTCTCTGGTGGGGACATATATGGGCCCCTGGGATTATATTTCATATGTGTTCAGCACTTAGTATTCCTGAATCCTGCTCACAGGCTGAGGGCACTATGTCTTGTAAGCTGACTGCAAAAATGTGAATTAAACAAAGCTGGACATCTTCTGTATTAGATTATTAGCTTGTCCCTGAGAAATCCATTGAAAAGATGATGCATGCAAAAATGGAGAAAAATTTACATTCAAAATGAAGGTAGCAATTTATAAAATTTTTAGAGTAGTGTATTTCAGAAGAAAGAAAATAAATTTTGGATTTGTTTTATTGTAGAGGCAAATTGAAGTGTTTATAAAATAGTCTGCCAGGATTCATAGACAAAACTTAAAAAGATAAAAGGCAGTTAAACATTCCTTCAACAGGATTTCACATATAGATTATTATCTTATATTTACACATATTTTAGTCACAGTATTTCTGCATGTAATGAATCCATAAATATGCCATATTTTAGTTTGTAGAAATCCTTACCTAATATAATAAATGCCAGATTTATAATTATTTCATTATATGTTGCTACAGAGTGTGAAAGAGATGGAGTTAAATGGGAAATTTAAAATCAGAAATGGTGTTTCAGTGTTTGAAATGGGTATGGAAGAATGAGTGACCTTATGATGGCTCTTAGATCAACACTAACAAAGAGGAGAAATAATTAAATTAGAGTCATGACCATTGGTGACGTGAATTTGATGTGGAAAGACATGGCAGGAGGACTGAAGTGTAATTTGAGTAGCAGAAGTGAGAGATAAGTATGGAAGCAATATTTCAAACAGGAATGAAGTTACACCTGAGGAAAAAACAGATCAGTAATTAGGCAGGAAACCACTGCAGCAGCAGTGTAATTGTTCAAAATTAAATATAATTCATTACCTGGATATGATCTGTATGTTGTATGCAAAGAAGAGCAATGTAACAGGACAGGGAAGAGAAATCTGGATCTAGAAGGAAGACATTTTTCTGTGGTGATGGAGAAAGGAGACCAGGGTGATCTCGAAGAAAATCAATTTGCTATGTTGTTGTCAAACCCAGAACATTCAGTGAGAGAAAGGAGGAATAAAAAGAATCACGTCAGTCATGGGACAGAATACACAGCAAATGATAATAAAATTAACACAGAAGTGGATTGTTAGAGACTAGATGCATGGAGTGAAAAGAAAAGCCCTCAAAAGTGGACTACAAAGGGATCTCAGAAGAAAGGTGTTATATCAAGCCTCTTATACCACATGATTGGCATCATAGCTCTGTGGAAGGAGAGAGGGAGGGAGGGAGGGACACTAAAATTTTCTTTAATAGTAAAAATCCAGCATTGAGAAATACTGTTCATGATGGACTAAACAGAGGCAAGCGGAGGCAAATGTCCAGGCCATCCAAACTGCCTGCCTTCTTAGAGATTTATTCTCTGTCCCTTGTGCTCTTCCCCATGTATACAGGCTGTGGAAGAAAGAGCTCCTGAGTGATATTTTACCAAGAACACAAACACTCTGCTTTCTGTTAAGAGTTGAAGCCAGTACAACAGCAGAAGGAAGCGATATAGGTGCAAAAGCATTTAATGATACAAATATTTCAGCAGATTCTGATTTAGAAGCTGTTTGTTTTCACTCCTTGTAGTTCAGTTGTTGATTCTGTCTCAGCTCTGCATTTTTCCTCCATCTGCATCTCTGCCTTCTTATTTCCATCCAATATTTTATTAAGTTGATGAATGAATTTTTTTTCCCTTTTATTTCTACGCAACCTCCTTATTCTTTACACAACCGCCTGGGATTTTTATGTAGATGCTAAGCCATCTGGAGTATTTTAGTCTACCTCCCAGAAACCCATAGAAGTTTGAAGAATAAGCCAAAGCAGAAAATTCTGCTTTGGATTTTAATTTCCTAATTTATGTTTTCCTCAATCCTAGTCCCTTTTCAAGAACAGCTAAAAAATAGAAGACAGCAATGCCAGCTTTACAGATGATTTTCAGACAATTTTCATACATTCATGGAAAAGCAATTAAAGATTATTTGAGCTGAGAATCCAGATCATGTAAAACCAGACTATTTCTAGGCAAAACAAATATCTTTTCTATTAATTTTATAGAAGGGAAAACATGGTAGTTTTTTGTTCATTTTTTTTCCATTTTGTTACATTTTGTTTCAGCTCATCTGACTCAAACAAGATTGTGATATATTCTGATTACTTAGAACAAACCCTGCCAGAACTGGAGCTCCAGTTTCCTATGTTCAACTGTTGTTTTTCCCCACTGAGCAGCAAGAGTTCAGACAGATGTATGTAATAAATTCAGAACTGTTGATCTGCACTGCAGATGAAAGGCTGAATAACAGTATAGTCATAAAACTGAAACTTTTCATACCATGCAAGAAGCCTGTACTATATTTTACTCTACACTTCAAGATATATCACAATGACAGATTTTGTAATGTCAGGATATGGTATCGAAAGAATTCAAAGAAGTTTCTCAGCAGCTGCTGTTAGAATAGTTGCAATTGACTTATAAAGCTGTCTGAAACATAGTAGTTTTCACTTTTTCCTACACTTTTGGAGTACTTTTTTGTAAGTGAAAAATCAAATTTAGAACAATCTAACTAATATATTCAGCCATTCTACAAGACTGCTAAAGATAATGTTTGTAGCAATAAACTAAGCTAGAAAGTTTATAGTGACTGGAAAAATATGTAAACAGAACTTTTAGAAGGTAAGTAATTTTTATTCAGACTATCCAAAACACTTTATTTTTTTTACTTTATAAACATGTACTTAAAGTCCTAAAAAAAAGGTGGCTTGACAGTTCTGACCAAGGTCATAATCAACATCTGAACCTGTCAAAGTAGCTTCCAGCAAAGCCAGGAAAAACTCTTACACTCTTGAGGCCCCCAGTTCTCCCCTTTTACTTAGTTTTCCTGGTGCAATCTCTTTGCTGTATGAAATAGGACATTTTCCATCCTTTTTATGGTAAGTTTAATATTTTTCTAAATTCTTCTTTAAATGTACAAAAAAAACCCCTGTCCCTCAGCTTCAAATGAGCATTGAAAGCCACTAGAAAGGACGCAATGGGGAGTTTTCCTAATTAGAAAAGTAAAATGAACAACTAAAAAGTGGCCACATTATTCAGAAGAAAAGAAAAGAGGTATAAGCTATTTTGGAAGAAAGTTACCATTCCAAATTTCACCAGTTCTAATCATAGAATGTAATATAGCAGGCTTGTCCATGTTTCTGTGCACATTTGTGGGTTATTGGTACAGCAGCACCAGTTTTATTCACCCAGATCTGTACTGAAGTTCTACGTGGCAGAAAAATTGAATCAGTTTAATTAGTAGAAACCCATTTACAACTTAAAAATTAGGGCGTTGTTTTACCATTAACTATTTGTGATGGAAATCCAATAGAATTTCTTCTTTCAATAAATACATTTAAACCTGCTTTTCAAAAAGGTCTGTAGTATTCAGATTGCTAGCATGCAATTACCAACAAATGACTTCTTCATTCCTTTTTTCAGGTAGCTTATGTTATGGCTGTTCTGTCTGCAGGAGGTTGTAAAGTCAATATCCATAGAAAACTTTCGAGACACACTTAGCAAATGTACTATCAAGCTGTATCAGTCACAGCAAGCAGATGCCATTGTAAACATGTTTCGTTTGGAAAAGGAGCAGCTTGGCTTATGATTGAGACAAATATTGGTTCACATTTTTAACATTTACTTTGTACTAATAGACTGTTTCATTTCATAAGCATATAAGCAATCATGGCAAAGTTATGGCAGGACTAAAGTATACTGGCATATTTATTCCTTGAAGTTCTCCAATCAAAGACAAAACACAGTTGTTTGCTTTGATATTTATTTAATGATGTGAGCCCTGACTGGACTCTAGACAACCTCAAGTATTTCACAGAGCAGTGAGTTTCTTTTGAAATGGAGCAATGTAAACATGCTTTCAGGTGTTGTATAAATAGCAAAACTGTAACGCATAATATTTCTTTAAATTAGCACAGTGTTAATAACTGATGGGGGAGGGGTCACATATAGCTTACTTGGCAAAACAATGCTGTTTCTCAACGTGTAGGAAAATGCAGAACACAAGTCACAAAAGTGCAAAGGACATGATAGAACAATCAAGATCATTTAGAACTGGATACCTGAAAAAGGTTATCAAAATGTTTCAGTGATAGTCTTGAAGTGATTTTTTAATCCCAACAGACATATTATTATTACAGTAGCCACCTTATAGTATTATAGTCAACTACTGAGAGATCTCAGGTCCTTCATGCACTCTCTGTAAGTATTTTAATATGGGGGTTCTAGTTGCCTTTCCCTGAGTAGTTGCAATTTCCATCCTCTTCCTAGAGTTGAATCAAGTTCAGTCCAGGAAGTCAAGGGTAAAAGTCAGAAAAATCCATTAGTAAGCGCTGAGTGATGACAGAAACAATTCCTAGACTAGAGGCACTGTGGTGCTGCTGTACAGATACAGTTTAGTCATGACATTTTAATTTCTGTCTTCTCTGTTGGACACACCAACTACAGTCTACTGAAAGCACTTTAGTCAGTATGTTCACGAACACACACATCCTCCCCATTTTTTAAGGCTGAGAAGATGCATAAATTGCAACTGGAGCCTGACATCACTAAAATTAAGATTAAAGGAGTAATGTGAGTGTTATTTGACAGCATAGTGATTACTCCAACAGAAAAGTAGTATCAGTCAAGCTGGGACAGCTCAAAAGAGCTTGGAAACTTATTTTGGTTATTTTGGAGCCAGTTTTCAGAGGTGAGGAAACACAGAATTCTCTCTCAATGTAAGTCTAGAACTTCAGACACAAAACCAAATAAGAAAGAAAAAATCCAAAAGAAAATACTTCTCAGAAATTATTAGAAGATCCAGGCTGATAAATTCCTCTGTGTCTTTTCACCCGAACTGCAGAAATGTTTTCCCTGACCCCAAATATTTTTGCCTGTTTGTCAGGGTGCCATTCTATTCTGGCTCCTGAAATCTCACCTGTTTTACCAGAACATCTTTTAAGGTGTTTCTATCCACATCTCTCCTTCATCTTTAAGAACTTTCACACTACACAACAAATTCCTTAAACGGTAGACTCAATTTATAGTGATATTCATTACCCTAAAGGGTTATTGACAATGCCTGTCCAAGCTCGCTTTGCGTTTGGGGCCTGCCCTTCAGGATTAGTGCATTTGACAAAGCAAATGAAACTAGATCCACTTGACTGAAACCATCTGTGGGTCCTAAATTAAGAATATCCAAAGACAGACTGAACTCCCTTCCACAAAAAAAATTCAATCTCCATCTTTTACAAAGCCATTAGAAGAGCTTGCTGCCTGTAAAGGTGAGATTACATAAATATTTTTTTAAGTCTTTACATCTAATTATTTTGCTAATAGGTGTCCCAACATTTTATAAGGTTTTATTAATAAATAGATATAGTACATTTGCACTTCTATGGGCAGAAGACCAAATAATTGACCACAAAGAAAATGCATGAACTTTCGAGAATATTCCACTACAATTACCAGCCCTCATGCTAGGTGTTAAGAAGATGTCAACCAGCATATCTATTGTGTATTCACCAGAGGTGGGTGGCATGCAAAACCCTAACATTATTTCAATCAGTACCATGCCATAACCTTACAGAAAGGGACTTGTGCTTGATGTCAGTTGTTCTATGACTGCCAACTCCATGGCAGACTTTGCTGGAAACAACTTTCATCTCCACTGACAACTAAAATATAGTGAACAATGCCGTTACACTTCTGAGATGAGAGTGAAAGGGCTATGTGTGAAGTGCCAGTCAGAAACAGCAGGGTACACAATACTTAATGTCACTTACAAATATAAAACACTTAGAAAATACTAAAACGATAAGTTCATTAGTAGAAGGGAGGGGATAAGCTCAACAAAGAGGTTTAATATTTTTTAAACAGAGAAAAGTCAGAAAACAGCACAGGGTAGGGGTCAACGTGGGTAATCCTAATGAAAAAGCATTGATTTCCGCTTTTGGAATCAATAGCAAAATTACAGCATGGCAGCAGAAATACATGCTTCTTGTACTGGCCAAATTCTCCCCTTGACAAGTGAGGCTTCTAGATGTACATTTACCACCATCTAAAATCTTTTGGTAGCACAGTCAGTTAACTAATTCATCCAAGATTTCTGAATTCCATAAACATTCTTCAGTATATCTTCCAAATATGTGAATTCCATGAAAACATAAACCATACTAAACTGACAGGAAAGACAGCAAAGTAAGTTTTTCAAACTTTAGAAGATACTAGAATATACAGACTTAATTGATGTACCAAGAACAAGATAATACGTAGTGATGTCACCGTAGACTGAATATAGACCTAAGAAATGCCTTCTGAAAATTCTGTTCACACACTTTAAAAAAATTGTTTTAACCTGAACAGGATTGAGAACAGACATACAAGGAGCCTTCCAGTTCTAGAAAACATGAAGGACACCAAAGGATTTATTTAGCTCTAGTTAGTTACAGGGGGTTACAATACACAGTACATACATACATACATACATACAACAGAATACAATACAGGGGGTTACAAGTCACAATATGAATAAAAAAAACCCATTCCTGTCTGTATTAATGAATCTAAAAGGTGAAGAGATGACTGCTGAGCATGTACAAAGGCAAAGAAGAGCCTATGGTTATCATTAAATCTTGATCTTTACTGTTGCTTGCTTTCTCCTATCCTTCATTCACTTTCCATTTCTTGTATTTCAAGGTCTACTCTACAATTGCAAGCCATGGCCCATTCTTGCACTCTGTTATTCTGATAGCACTCTTACCATTAGTGAATGTCTAAGAAATATCTAAATTAGTATTTTTCAGCTTTGAAATTTATCTAATGAGTAGGTCTATGTTCAGGCTAAACAGGTCTGCTTTCCTTCCTGGAACTCATGTGCCCCATCCACATCATCATTTGTGGCATTTGGCTTATTCCTCAAATCTCTGCTTCAGCCCACAGGGGCTCACTGATTCATTTTAAATAATGACAAAACACAAGACCAAACCCTCTCCTATATGCTCACTAGTGAATCCAGCCCATTTCCTGATCCTTTCTGAGTTCATTCTTAAGCATTTTGTTGTTTTTCCACGCTTCTAAAACTCCTGTGGCTCCTTCTCCTTGAAATATGTGTAGCTTACTGATCTGCTTGCCCAATTGTCCAATTGTCTTGCACATCTGAGCTAAATGAAGCTCTATATAATACACAAATTAAAATGCACTCCATCCTAGATCCTCTCAAATAAGATCCTATGCTCTGCAATCAGTCAAATTACTCTCATTCAAATGCCTAATGGTATCTTCCTAGGCACACAGCATTCATTCTTCTCCTTGTTCTCTCAGCTACCCATCAACTCCAATCTTTTTTAAAAATACTAATCCTCTTATGACTATCTTCCATTACTTTTTTCAGGTTCTTTTTTTACTCTCCAATTTCTCTGTTAGTGAGTCCTTCTCCAAAATATCTTTTAAATGCGAGACTCACAAAAAACACCTGAACACCATAACTAATATCATTCTTTGTAAAATCTAATTTGCTGTTTCTTTTTCTGCCTGGCTTTTGTAAGCTCTGCTTTTGATGAGTTTAGTATTCAGCACAACAAAGATCATGAGTTTGAGCTCCAAATTATAGTAACATTAACCATATCAAAATCAGGTGTCAACATTTTGGAGGAAGATACCTTTTTGGATTCCACATATCTCTGTGAAACCATCACATCTCAGTACAGACATGCAAAATCAATTTTTGAATTTTTCTCTAGAATTCAGGTGGTTTGCTGCTAAACATTTGAGTCATAAAGATGAAAATGGCTTAGTTGTGAAGTGTAAGTTGAATAAGGAAATATTAGTGTACATGAGTGTTTGAATTCTGGGTCCATCAAATATTAAGCGTTCTGAGGAAATCACATAATCAAATGCTACGCAGATGTGTGAAAAGGCTAAAATTCACAGCAGTAATTTTGTTCTTTTAATAAAAAGTGAAGCAAAAAAAAAAACCAAAACAACTTGCTTCCACATGAAATTCTAAAATCTCACAAAAAGAAATAGTTCTCAACTTTTTAAATTCATGTGAATAAGACCACAGGATTCCAATCACCCAAACAACTTAAAAACATAGCTCAAATAGAAACCATCCCAAAATTCAATCTCTGACACTGCATTAAATAAAGTGTCCACAAAATCATATCTTTAGGCTTATATCCAGTCTTCAATTGCAACAAACTCAAAAATAAAATCAACTGAATTTTGTTAAACCTATTTTGCTAAAGTGTTTATTCTTTTGAAAACAAAGGCAAAACAATCACATAAAGAAACCTGTTATGCCTTCAAAGTTTGCTATATATTTTTAATATTTGGTGCATTCTCTCTAAATACTTGCTTGTAAATGAGATTTTTTTTTAAGTAAAATATTCTGAAATAATATCTATTTTGCCAGAATAACTCATGTCTTGAAAGAACTATACTGCTATATCTATGTGTTTTTCTTCTTTTTCCTCCAGCTTTATGCAGAATCTCGAAGTCTTCACAGTACCTTATTCTCGCGAGGCTTCACTGTTTCTCCTTCTCTGCAATGTAGTAAATGTGAAAGTTGACCTCACAGGTCTTAAATAGGTGCCCTTTGCTTTTATGTTAGTCATGAAAATCACAATTGCTGTAATAATTTGCTCCTAGCAGTAGTCTAGCAGCTGTCTAAATTTACAAGGTCAGTTCTAGCACAACCTAAGCCAAACTTTTTAGAGACCTCAGGGTCAGGTTTCAAATAACTGCACATTCCTACTTTAACCAAAAGTAATCCCTGAGACTCAGCACACTTTAAAGATGAATGTTCATCTCTTCTCACATTTGAAACTTCAAAGGCCCAATTACTACTGGGCTGACATGGGCTGTTTCATGATACTTCCTGTGCAAAGTGCTACCTCTCTGCACTCTGTCTTTCTGATGCTTCTGTTATCGCTGGTCAGTTGCTCTTTGGCAACACAAAATTCAATACCAGGTTTCCCCTCACTTCTTCTTTGCACTTGTTAAAAGCAATTACTGTTAGCATCCATATTTGAACTTTGAGTTCTGTTTCCGGGATTGTTTATTATCTTTACGATGGCTACATTAATCACCAGCTATTGGGTTATCTTACAGTCAAAACTATTGGAAACACCTGGCTGGAAGATAAAAACAAAAGTAAGGCTACCAAAAATATCAGGATTAAGCTCAAGATAATGCCACTATAAGACTGTCTGTATGCAATCTGCTTTCAGGGAAAAACATTGACAAAACAAATCAATTGATTAAAAGATAATGTTTCTCTTGGTAGCAGCAATGCTCTTCAAAGTGGATTTGTGCATTTTTGCTATTGAGAGTGTTTAGTTGCTATTTTCATTTCCATTTAATGACTTAAAGGTTTTTAAAAATGGAAAAAATCAAGACCAAAAATTTATATCACAATCAAATCACACCTCTTTTGCTTACAACTTTCCTTGCCTAAATGGGTATTTTGAACAATACTTTTCTCTCTGGTATCAAATCAAAACTTGCCATTCTTCATTTATTATCAAAGTGCCATTTTTAAAATAATCTTTTGTGATACATCATAAACAAAGGACCTTGGTTAATTCATTAAATTCTAAGTCAATATGTGACAGAAAAGGAGAACAATCCCATGATGGCCAGTTACTGAAAGCAACCATGAATTCACAGGACAGATGGAAAGGGTTTAGAGTGGAAAGGATGGAAAGAATAAGATTCTTGTATAAAATACTTACTTTTTTCATTTCTATTGCAGTTCAATTTTGTTTAATAGAATTAGGTATAATAATATAGTTTGCACTGCAGCATTCACCTAAGAAATACTTAAGTGACTTCTGAATCATGTTTTAAAAGATGTGAAGACTTATAATTTATTTAAGAAGATTAAACCTAATACAACTGCAAAAAATTCAAAGTTCAGTTGTGTCTTGATATTAACATGCAATCTTGAATCTGTTTGTCCTTTATAAGAAAAAAAAATCAGTGAAATAATTCCTAGTAACTTAATACCCTTAAATGGTTTATAATAAAATGGTTTGCTCCTCTTTCAGGGATTTACCTTAATGATATCATTCCAAAGGAGTCTGGTTTAGATCAAACTGGGTTAAAGATCATGACTGTCAAAAGATGATGTCACTTAGATTCCATTACTAATAAAACCAGGGGTCAGTTTGAGTACAGAAACAGATTGATATTCATGCTTTCTTTACCTCTAATACCTTTAGTCATGCATTACAAAGGTAAAACTTTGCCCATTCCAATGTAGATCAAGAGCATAGTACACCAACATCATATTTACAGTCCTTTAGCACAGTTGTTTAAAAAGTCAATGGCAATAAACATCCAAAATCAATTTCTATAAATGAAGTAACTTTGTCTAGGAAATTCTAATTTCTACATATTACCAAGATTAAGATTGGAGATGCAAAAATTGCATCTTAATGTATTAATCCATGCAGATGTAAATAATTCAGTCAGTATAGCAAATACTCAGTACAATGACTGTGAAATGTAAAGTTAGGATCACCTTATATAAGACTGAAAGGCTAGAATGTTATAACTTTTTTACAACAGTTCAACAGTTATTCTTCTCTTAACTTACCTATTTATTACTTTATATCTTCCTAGTACTGTTTGCTGTGCCTGGTATTTTCCAGAACTATCCAACTTTCTCTTATACCTAGAAAACATTAAATATATAATTAAAATACAAATAAAACAATAATTGAAAAATAAAACAAGATTAATCACCCACAATGCAGAACTGCAGTTATCATTTAAAACAAGGAACAATAGAAGTCCAGTTAAACAAAAGAATATTTGCCACCATAGGATGCTCAAGTTGCATGTAGTAGTAACTTTCAATGAAATCTCGAAGTTAAACAAAATAAAATCCTTTGATTTTCCTTACAGGTTTATGTCCTGCCATCAGTAGTGTAACGTGTGAAAGGAAAAACAAGTACAAAAGACTGAGCACTTCGTGAGCGTAAAAAGAGATATGTGTCCAGCTATGACGGACTTTGGCCTGAGTACTTAGGACACTACTTGTCAACTCCTTACCTGATTTCATGATTTCAGCAATTAAAATCCAGCTAAATCTACTGCTAAGACTCCAGGAAAGATTCAGCACCAATTCATTCTGCTAGTCAAGATTACATTTACTTTTGCATAGTGAGAATCTTATTAAGGACCACTATATGGTGGTGTGATGGACAGGGCAATGACTTTCTTGGATGTTTGTGGTGCCTCCTAAAAGACCTGCTCTTCGTTAGCTATTGCACACATCACTATGAAATGCTACAGTTCTTCTCTGCATTTATTTTTGATACACTTCCTGTGAACTTAAATGCTACCTTTTGCCAAAACATTTACTTCAGAAGTATGCTGTAATATGTTCTTCCACAGTCTGTCCTCAGACATTCAACCAATGCCACCATGTTATTCTTTAATTTCTCCTTACTCTTTCTTCTTCATATTTGTCCATGCCAATTCTCCTCTGTCTGCGTTATTGTCAAGGTTTCTTATAAATTAGTTTCTGCTGCATAACCTGTAAAATGTAAAAGAACTGGAAAAAAAAGCAAAAAATAAATATCCATTTGTCAAAGATGAACCATCATATTTTGAAACCTTCATCTTTTCCCTATTCTGCTTTTATGTTTAGTTATCCTTTGGGTATGAAATAGTTAAAAAAATAAACAAGAAAAATATTTTTTTTGTTTCAGCATAACTGAAAAAAACCTAATATTAATAGAAGAATAATGTTTAAACAAAAACTTTTCACAAGGGAATAATCTTCTGCTTGAAATTCAGAAAGGCTGTATAAACATATTTAAATGAACACTTTAAAATATACATTCCCAATAAAATGTTTAACTTGCACTTAAAGTAATGTGCCACATGGAGAACTAAACAAAGTTCATTCTAATGTGGATAAAATAACCTTTGGAAAAAATAAACACTGCCAGATACTTCATTGGTTGAATCAACTATACAACCTGTTGAAACATGTGAATTACCTATTGAATCAGATATTTAATCTACTAAATCAAAGTTAACACTTACTGAGTCAAGCATAGCACCTAGTAAAAATTATCAGTACAGATATATATGTATTCAAGTGAATTACAGTAAACACATTGCTCAAGAAATACAAAGAGGACGCCATCTATTTCTTGCATTATGTTTAGATGGCAACAAATGTTCTGCTACAAGGGAATTTCCCATTCAAATAGCAAGAAATAAGGTCTTCCCTTAGGGAGTCATTTTTCTTCATTAGATGGCACAGATCCTTGGCAATGAATTTATAGATATTCTAATGTCTCAGCAGAACCTGTAGGAATAACAGGGCAAGGGGCAGGGAGAAGACATCTGCACAGTTTCTTTGCTCCCTACTTCTTTTATTATTCTTTTCTTCATATATCATGCTGCTACGCATATAAGTGCAATGAAAAGTGTGTGAGAAGAAGAAAAGGGGCTCTTGTCCAATGCAACTCAAGAAAATTTCAGTTTGTAAATCCACTGTTTCAGCAGCAGATGGTTCTGCACACTATATCTTTTCTGAAATCCTCCAGTCTCTCTACTTGTACCAGCTTGTATACAGGCTTTTTTTTTTTTTTTTTTGGAATGAAACATGCTATATCTGAGTTATCTGTTGTCCCTACACAGAGTTTTTTGCTGAATATTTGTTTTTATTTGGCTTTTTAGGATTTTGTTTGACAGACTTTCTTCATTTAAAGACCAGTGAATGTTGCCTTTTAATTCTATTTGTTCCTTGATACTATGAAGAAAATACTAATGTCCCTATAGTACTAAGAGGTGTCCATTTGCTTCTTTTTTTCCTACATCTTGTACCTTCTGATCAGGTTACAACATTTATTTCATTCCACTGGTTTTGTGCATCAATATCAGTAGTAAGTATACTTTTCCTTTAGACCTGCCATTTCTTAGGTCCTATTGTTAACTTTTAAGAGCCATTTCTTATCTTTTTGATTATGGCATGATTATGGCTTTTGAGACATAGTATATGTGCCTACTTTTGTGTTTTAATTTGTATCAGGAGAGCAGTTTTGAACTGTCAATTGTCCCTATTTACTGTATTTTGATATGCACCATGGAGCTGCCATGGAGCATTTGAACTGAAATCCTTTCAGGTGAAACTAAAGAAGAGGGAGTAGTTCCAATACACACCAGATGCAAATGGGCTCGAGACTATAGGACAGCCTAGAGTTTATCTTCAGTCCCACTAAAATATGACTTGTGTGGGCATGAACATCGAGTGTTTCAAACTACAGATCTTGCTTCTGCTGGTCTACTTGCTACTGCAGAAATAACAGAGACAAAGGCAATCCCATCTACCTCTCACATTCTTTTTTAGCAAATATAAGACCTAAACCCACACCCATACACCCCCACTTATGAAATGATGTTTCATTGTGATTACCAGTGACCAAACTCAAGGAAACGGCATGGAACTGAGTCAGGGAAGTTTAGGCTGGATACCACAAAAAGGTTTTTGACCCAGAAGGTGGCTGGCCACTGGAACAGGCTCCCCAGGGAGGTGGTCACAGCACCAAGCCTGACAGAGTTCAATGAGCATTTGGACAATGCTTTCAGACATGATGTGACTCTTGGAGTGTCCTGTGTAGGGCCAGAAGTTGAACTCAATTATCCTGGTAGGTGCCTTTCAATTCACCATAATCTGTGATTCTATGATTCTGGGTATTTAGGTTGACTCTGCACAGGAGTAAAAATGTATCTTTACGTAGACATCTTTATGTAGACAGTAACATAAGAGCATTCTTGCTTTTAAAAAATTCTCGCAGGGAAGGTACAAACTCCAAAACCTATTTCATAGTGAAATAAGCCAGCTTAAAATGAAAATTCATAGCTATCACATATTTGGGTAAAGATACTGTAATAGTGAAAATGAGTCAAAGCACAAAAGATTTCAAGCTTTTCTAAGTAGATTGTTGATATATTGAGCAGTAATGTATTTCATTTTCACTCGGCAGGATGTTTCATTCTGATGCAGCACCTAATAGTTACCTGTCAGTAACAGGTATGGAGAAATAAGAATTAAATTACATTCTTATCATAATTTGAGTGAGATTGGTTTTCTTTTCTGTTGTTCTTTCCCTCTTTGTTTTATCATTGCAGAAGAAGTAATAGGAAAACTGGATTATAATCAATGAAGTAACAGACTTGCTGCAAAAGGTTTTGTTGATTCAATGACCTAAGATATTTGAGTGTTTGGGCTAGTTATCAATAGCTTAACATGATACTGGAAATAGAACACTGACTGCTACAGAAAGGTTGCATGTTGTCCAGCAACCAAGTTATGTTTCCAGAGGGTGAATTTTCATATGGCACGTAACTGTGAAACAGGTTTTACTCATTAATACATGACTTGTTACTGATCTAAAAGAAAATTGATTAGTTATTTGCTCTGCACCATGCTTGAGATACCGAGAAGCAGCTGCATATGTCTTTTATCTATGGATTTGTCACACAGCATTTTCTGTTCATACACACAGGATCAAAAAAACGTATTTGTTTTACCTAAAGCAAACAACGACATCCATTATGAACCTACTTCAGCTCCTTTGGTATCTTGGAATAGGCACACACTAAACAGAAAGTGACATATATAGTACGTCTTTCATAAACTCAAATACGTTGTTTATGGCGGTTGAACATTTCTTAAAACCACAAGATAGCTACAATTACTTTACACTGAACACGCAAAGGAAGAGTACTCATTATCTTTTATAAAAGCCAGTAAAATGATCTAACAATGTCTGATACTGTTGTTCATAAAAAAGTCTATGTTTTGCAAGGTTAAATAAGTAATTATTGTAGAAAAAAATGCAAACTGTTCTGCATATTAATTAAAAATTACATTTTATTATTAGGTAAATGGATTTTTCACCCATCTGGCTTTGAATGGTTAGTGTTAAATTATATCACATGATAAAACATAATCTGTAGGAAAATAAAATAATAATAACAACAGTATTTGATTAATTACTATTAGAGCAGTAGCAGTAAGCCCTACCAGGACAGACAGAAAAATTTTTCACTTGAGAACTTAGAATAGAAACAGACAGCAGTAGAAAAGAAACGAGATCAAATGGATGCTGTAGAAAGAAACAGAATGAGTTTGTGCATTCAGAAGATTGCATATGTTAAAGGTTTTTATACAGGGATGATTTGCATTGATTAGAACTCTCTAAACAGAAAAAAGTTGGTTGCATGGAAATAGCTTTCCAGTGCCCCCACTAGCAGCTCACTTCCATCCTCTTTAACTGAGTCACCCTAATTAATAGATGACCAATGGATTAATGGAGGCAAAAGGTGACTTCGGCATAAGAACAATGGTAAATCACCGTGGTCTCTTTTTCCTTCATGTTTCCAGATGCACCTCACTCTTCTCTGGTGTTTTTCCACTGGAAAAACAAGTAGTTACTTTTAGAAGGAGTCTGACAGAGACATGCTGTATCATCGTGCAGCTCCCCGTGCCAGCTTCCTGGAACTTGACACTTATTCTGTCCTTGGACTCTTACCAAATCACTCACAAAAGTCTTTAAATTCAGGTATTGTGGCCATAAAAAACAGAGAACCATTTTGACTATGAAAGAGCAGAGAGCAGGTCACTACCACCTTCCACAAATTTGATCTGCATTCTCTTAATACCCTGCATTTTCTCCAGGTTAGTGCATTTCCTTTAAGGACTTAGTGCCAGGGGCCTTAATACATCCTTTCCAGGATCTGGATGTCAGGACTCAAGGACAACTCAGTCCCTGCACTGATCTGGGCGCCATTCTTGCTGATGATGAGTAGAGGTACACAGGCAGCACCCTGACATCTCTGCAGGAGACAATCCTAAACAAACTCCATAAGTTTCAGTTTGGTGGCTCGACAGTCCTAATTGATAAATGTTTATGTAAATATTAAAAAAACCCCACAACACAACGATGGAAAACCCAGTATTTTGCAAATTCAATCTGAAGTATACTGAAGCATTCTGACATAGAGCAGTGAAAATTACATACTTGGTTGGAGCAAGTATGAACTCATGCTAGCATAAGTTTCTTTGCATGGCCTATAGTTACTGCAGGTGTATCATTTGAATATGAAATGAACTTCTTAGATGAAAAATAAAATTATATATAAACAAGAGTGCAAATATATTTTTTCAGTTATAAAATAATCAGGAGAAAAATTCCACAATACATAAAATCTTCTCATTTATAATATGAAATAACTTTGCAAACTTTTAGGAGACAGTTTTGTTTAAAGTGTCTTAAATAACTCTAGAATTGAAGAAAAAATTTGTTGTAAATTCAGAGAAGGTCTTAACTGGGAATAAAAATTGAGAAATAAGTATGCAAACTAGTGAAACATTTTTTTCCTGAGAGCACAAACCTGATTGCTCTTATGCTGCTTACATCCACTTTGCAATTCTTGCCATTTTCCTTAAATAATTGCATCACTGTGTTGGATATTGTACTGGAAACTAAGGCCATGTAAATTTGAAGTCCTTCTCAGGTTCATTTCTTGATTTATTTTTTTATTTCTTCCTTCAGAAGTTTCTTTGTAAGAATTGCATTAAGATCCCTCCATTCTTTTTCAGAAGGATGGGGACAGGGATATATACCCAGCAGTATAGAGGGTATATACCCAGTTCTAGAGGGCAAACAAACAGTGGGCCCAATAATATCACTGGTGACACAGAATTTAACCACAATGGAGGAGCCACATGGGGATGAAATTGTGTGCCTGATGCACTCTCAACACACACTCCATTCACTGGGATCAAAGTTAAAAAAAAGAAAAAATCAGAACATTTATGAAAAAGACACCCTTACAGGCCTCCTTCAACATATGAAAGTCAAGGCACCCACAAAGATATCCACCCTTTCCTCTGCAGCAACTCCTCTGAAAACAAGACAGACCGTGCACACAAAGGAGGCTTTTTCTCTCAGCTTGACAGCCCACTGCATGCAGGCAGATAAAAGCATTTTGGATCCTTGCCAGGAGAGAAACCTTAAAGCAGCTTCATTAGGCAAAAGTAAGATAATCAGTGTAAATATACAATGCTGCCTTTGTTACTTAAGCTGTTTGATTGGCTGTTTTGCTGTTGGCTGGCCAATTAATACCCTGAGCACAGGGCACTGACAGTGCTGGGCACCTCAGGGTGCATGCAGGAGTGTCAGCATCCAATGCATGGCAGGAGCTGCAAAAATAGAACTGCAAAAATCTTCGTATTTCCTGCTTGTTCAAAGCTGAGAAGAGATCCATCCAAGAGGTCACTCCAGCATGGTAATTATGATTTGTGTATGTTAATTATGTCAATGCAAGCAAAAGTGTGCAGCTCAAGGAAAAAAAAATTAATTTGTAGTAACAACCTGAACGCTGGCCCAGCAGTGCAAAGGGGTAGGTAGCAGAAAGGGCAAGCAGAGAAAAAAAAAACAGCCAGTGATGCTAAATGAAGATATCTGTGACTCTGCAAGTAAAAGAGAGGTGCTAAAGAAATTCCTTAGAGAATTGCCATGTCATGGGGACCATGGAATCAGAGTCGGTTAAAAGCTGAGAAGATGAACTGCAAAGATGAACATTAAAACATCCCATGCTACAGTGGGAATACTACAGGGCCTTTGTGCTCATCCACAGATGAGCTGAAGATCTGTTCCCACCCCTTGTGTCATCAAGATTGCAGGACATTTGAACACTATTTCCTTAGACAACAGGAGGTATGTAGTACCTACAAAATGTTGGAGTACTTATATTCATAGTTTCCCTTCAGCAAATCACATTCTTCTGGCAATCTCAGACAACATGTTCCTTAACATCAAAATCTTTTCCCACCCATCACAGAACCCCTCCTGCAACATTCATGTACAAGTGCATGACTGTAACAGTTTCTGTCTTTCTTAAAGCCAAAGCAAAATGCCCAGACATGAGACTATTTTATTTTCAATCAAGGGGATTAAAATACTAAACTTGCTAAGGATGCAGGAGAGAAACTTGGTTCTTGTCAGTCCAGTCACAGGGGGCAAATGCAAGAGGGAATCTCTGAAAGCTAAATTCCGTCTGCTAGGTAGGGGACTGAAATCCCTGACCTGCATAGTAACATTATCTGAAATCGTGCAGGTTGTGAGGGGCAGGCAGGGACCCATAATCTCCATGTATGACAATGAAAGAGCCTACATTAGAAAGACTTGGCTGAACCTTCATTGTAACAGAACCAAACTGTCAGCAGTGGAAACTAAAACAGTCACATGGGGTCTCTAAAGTGAAAGTTTGACTGGCAGAAATGTCAAGCCCTGTGTAAGACATTTTAGAGTCAGAGTAGGAGGATAATAGATGGGCTTGTGTTCCTAGGCTGCTGACTTCTTGTGAGGGGTGAATTAGGATATGCTCTGAATTGGCAGTTACATGTGCAGAAGTCATATAGGATTGTTAAGGCCATTTCTGTGGCAAAGGCTGCATCTAGCACGGTTACATCCTTGTAGCCTGTGTGTCCTTTATTTCTTCAGCTCAGAAGGATGTAGTGGATAAGAGTATTATAGAGAATATAAGAGAAGAAAAACTTAAATGATCCAGGAGACGGAGTAGCTACAACACAAGGACAGGATAGCATCCTTCCTGTAGAGAACTCTAAGGAAAGGGCCTGACCAGGGGTTATGAACTCAGAGGGGGCGATTAAAAGAAATGTAGAGCTGTTGTTCACTAAACTCAGCAATAAACAAATTCTGTGTCACGAAGTAAGGTGGCTCCAAGCTAGTACAACATGGATTTAAAACAAAATACCTGTTTTACCAGTGGTTGGAGAATATCTGGAACTTGGGGCTCAGGGAAGCACTAGAAGCAGGGAGATCTGAAGAAGAAAAGGTACAGAAAAACTCATAAACAGGGTCACAAATGGGTTAAGATCTCGTGCAAAATTCTAATACAGCAGCTGGAGAAGTTGGTGGAGTACATGAGTTACGGCTTGCAAGTTGGCCAGACTTATGCACTCTGCTAAAATGGCATCCTTTGACCTGCCTGTGACATAGCACTGGGCTAGGTGGACTGCTGGCCTGCCCTAGGGAGGACATTTCTCATTAACAGTGAAATCTTAACACTGAAATGTTGAAATGTCTCTTGCACCATGCCAATGATTGACTGTTGAAGCTAATCCTGAGAATATCTGATCATCACTCAGTGTAAACGCTGCCTGAAAGCCTTAATGTCTGAAGTTTGTCCTTGGTAGCTGTAAACATTCACCTGGGCTTCTTCCCTTTAATCAGCTTGTACCTTGTTCTACCAAGCACACTTCTCACAGATACTTACACTATGCAGATAACCAAACTGTCCAGTGAACAGGAATTCAGCTATAATGCCTCAGTATGAAGAGGGATGTCAAGCATGCCTGTAAGAGAAGAAAGATTCAGTCATGTGCCTTAAAAAAGTAATAGTGTTTATCTAAAACTTAGCTATAGTAGTCAGATCAATCGTCCAAGGGATTTCATTCCAGTCCTCACAGGAAGCATGGCATGCTGGCTACAATTCTCTGACTAGGACATGAGAATGACTCTGCCACTGTAGGTGAGGACTTAAGCAGCACACCACAGCTGTTCCTTGAAAGATCATAAAACATCAAAAGCTGCCACAAATTTTGTGAATGTCCAACATAGATCATGCTTTTGAAATCAAATTGCAGATGTTCTCTAACAGTCTAAACGGCATTCTAGATATGGTGACACTATTTCACTGTGCTTTCCTTTTTCAAAACAGCAATCAAAGCTGTGCTTGTTCTCATTCATAAGGCCCAGTTCTAAATAATCTAAACTGCTCAGGTAGCTGAATGTTAAGAGCATTTGAGTTCCAAAGATTTGCTATTCTCTGCATAAAGATTTGTTTCCTTTTATCACTTTTAAATTTGCTAACATTCAGAGTAATTGAGTGTCTTCTTGTTCTCACATTATGAGACTAAATTAAGAGCACCAAACCATCTATCTTCATTACACAATTCACTAGTCAGTATATCTGTTCATTCTTTCTTTTTCTAAATTACTTAAGTTAGCTTTTCCACACTAGTTTACATGCACTGCTTGCCCTGCTAATTTCTCTGTTCTCAATATTTTTTTCCCATTCATCTTTTGATTGTTCAAAAGGAAGGTGATATAAGATGAATATGTTGTTTTCAGGCGATTGCTGAGTCAGAACTTTACTAATTCAAAACTAAACAGGCCTTTTTTTTATCTATGTTTGCAGGCATAAGCTTTGTATCTTTTTTTGTGACAGCTCTTGTGGACTGTTGTGGGCTATTATGGACTATCTCCAACCTTTGTGTAGACTGATGACTAAATTTTCTTCTCCCCTTCCTTTTTGGCATGATAAAATGAATGGACGACAAAATCTTGACCTCTGCTGAAGTGAGGCAGGATAGAGGTAGGCTGCAAGAGTGATTGGAAGAGTAATTTCAGAGACAGGCAAAAACTTCCTTTGTATTTTGAGTTGTGTTTTCCCAGAGACTGCAGTAAATAGAATGAGAGGCACTGACTGAACAGGTAACTGTTCTCAGCACATTCTGTATCTTGAGGAATCACTTCCTTATCAGTGTTATTTTCTACCGCCATAGTTGGCAAATCAAAGAGAGCAAGAAAATGCATGAATGAAAATGGATGGATGAAAAATGTATTCCCAGAAGCATAATATCTACATGATATGACATTTACCCTGACTGTAATGAATCTAATTTTCAATCTAGTTCAACAGAGCCCTGCAAAGTCACTTCACAGGGTCCAAAGGAAGAGATGATTCCCAAAAGCAAGACCATTCTACTAGAATGCCTTTTTAAAATTAAGATATTGACTTAAGAACCATATAAAAAATGTGGTGTAAGGAAAATAAGTAAGAAGAAAATAATTACAAGGTATCAGTTATTCCAGCATTTGACCATACTGGGACATTGTAGTATAAACAGGGTCAAATGAGACAGGGCATAAGGTGACTATCAATCAGGAGTGTTCAGCACCTATGGCTGAATAGAAAGTGGGTAATACTAGGGTTACATTAACAATTTCTGCATTCCTCTCCAAATCATGACAGGCAAAGTGACTGGGGACACAGAAATCGTAAAAGGATGCCACAGCAGAAAACTCAATAATGAGAGCAGATTTCAATCAAATATAGCCTGGCTAAATATCAGGTTAGGACATGAGAGAGATGACACTCTGGTATCTCATTCAGAGATACTGAAAGCCCCTCTTTGGAGCTGTTAGTTAGCAAATCCAAGAGAAGACAGCAAGTGCTTACCTTACTCCCAGCACTGACTGGGATACCATTCAAAATTTTGCTACCAAATACCTACTCTGCAGTAGGTGACAGATTGTAACCACACATTCATCTGCTGGTGGCATCAGGTGTAAGGGGAAGTGGGATTTAGATTCAAATGGGGAAATCACCTAATGTGACAGTTTATTAAAAATAAATTAGAAGGTGCATTTGGAAAGTTATAATACTTGGAGGTAGCTTGGAGATTGCTTGCTGATCACAAAAACATCTCACCACAAGGCTGAGATAGAGGCAGTAATGTTGTCAAAGTATATGTAAAGAATTTCATGAAAGGAACAATTGAAAAGCTACAATGCTTCAGCTTAGAAAAGTGATAATCAAGGATGGATGAGATGGAAGTCTGTGAACTTAATGAGCATCTGTAAACTTAATGAAGATGCAGAAAAGGAAGTAGGTTTCCTTGCGAGAACTTAAATCCATGAAACAAAGCAAAAGGATCTGCTTCTTTCTGCACAGTACACAGTACCTCTGCTATGGGGTCTGGCAGATGTGAGAAGTAAGTCCAGTCTTTTCCTCCACTACTAGAAGGTTTGTAGAAGGAAAGTTCATTAGAAATTTTAAAATAAACTGATTATTTGATGTTCACCTGTCTCTGAACCACAAATGGTTCAAGGCCAGGAGAGAATTTAAAGGAACTACCAAAACACCTTTCTTTCTTCCTTATAATCTTCCCTCGACATCTGGTGTTGTCCAAGAATGATACTGATGTAGATAGACCTTTGGTCTGACATAGTGCAGTCATTCTTACATTTTTATGAAGAACAAATCAATAACATGAGTTGTAGCAAATTGCAAGGACCAGATGGTACTCACCTAGGAGTTTCAAAGGGACTAAAATATGAAAAAAGATGCACTGCAATAAATGATTCAGTTAAAATATAAAATGTCCTTGGTAGCACAGATAATGGGAAATAAAGTTTCAGTTCATAGAAATGTTCTCAGACTGAATTGAAGTTCAGACTAGAAAGCCTGATTTCCATGCTGGAGAAAATGGTAAAAAATATAATAATATAGACTGAGTAGTCTATGGATAGGTGTGAACATAAAGATGAAGAAATAATTTGCCTCCTGTAAATATATTTTTGGAGTTTATTCAAAGAATAAATGAGCAAATGGAAAATAGTTACTCGACACTGGCTTTTCAGGAAGTTTTTGACAACATTTTTCAGTAAAGATTTATAATGAAATTAAGTTTCCATGGACTAATAATAGATGTGTAGAAAGATATAAAGCAATTAATTATAAAGCTGATGATATTAACACTAGAATAGGATAACACTAGGGTGTGGGACTTCCATTTTGCAACATGCATTAAGGATCTAATAGAAAGAATAATTCAGTCACAACTTTGTAGGACACTGTCATAATGCTGAATGACTGGGAAATAAAGTGGTAGACAATACTAAAGTTGGTAAGCTCAAAGTAATGTAATGGGAAAATAATCCTCACTGTTCATATGCATTGATGAGCTCTAAACTAAATGTTACCATGCAAAAAATCCTGGAACCTCAGGACGATACACTGAAGTGTTTAAAAAAGCAAGAAAATTTTAGGAGTTAAAATGAATAGAATGGAAAAGAAAACATTCTATCTGAGTTATGTTGACTACTCATGAACTTGTACACAGTTTATATTTCTAGCTCATTCAACTCAGAAGTATACAGTAAGATTGTAAAGCTACAAGGAAGGGGAATAAAAGTGTACGGAAAACTGTTTATGAAGACTGATTTAAAAGATTTGTATCTTTTACTCCAAATTAAGAAATTACAAGAAGGGAATCCATAGAAAGGTAAATGATGAAGTGTGGGATCCTGACTGTAACATTATGTGTGAAACAAGGAGGCTTGGTAAGGAAGTGCTGCTCAGACAAGTGAGGAGACATCAAGTGAGATTACCAAATGCAGGCACAAATTCCTCAAGATCTGTTACCCCTAAGTACATTCACCTCCAGGTCAAAAGATCCCTAAATGGACAACATCCTGTAAGATTCACAACTATCTAGGCAGAAACACATGCTCTGCTTGGCCTGCTCTTACTTCTTCAGATGGAAATCTCCAAAAGGATATTGGAGTGGGAAAATTGCTAAGACACCTAAGTTATCATTCCCAAGCATTTTCAATAGCAGTGCCAAAACTCTGAGAGACGATGAATTGGATTTGTCCACCATATGACTGTTTATTCTAATAAAACAAAATTTTTCATTAAAATTACATAACAGAGATGGCCTGTCACTGCAATGTAACACTGCATTTTTGAAAAAGATTTCTTCTACGTATCAATGACTACTATTTAATTTATTGTAACACACAGAGATTTCCTTTGGACTAAGGTCCCTAATTTTTGGAGTCTAAGCAAAGATTTGTTTGGTATACTCGGTACAATTCAATTTAAAATGACTGTTTAAAGATACTACTACTTCTACCATTTGCTTCCTTTTCTGGTATATTACCTTCCTTTTGCTCTGTTTCCTCCCTTCCTGTCCTTTTCTGAAACACCTACTAATCCTGCTTCTCCATGGTTTCTTTCTCACCCTTCCACCTTTCCTCCATTACCTTTGCTTTCCTGTGAATTTATTTAACAGATTACAGTGACAATGAAGTGTCATTATTAACAGAGGATAACAGAGTTCATAGCCTTGAGTCACTGTTTGGAGTAGGTTTAAGATTTGAACAGGCAGCTCCATTCACATCTGGAAGACCTCCACAGTATTCAGAATTAAGAGTATATATTTGGGATTATTACTTGCTTGTAGAAAATCTTCTGTACTAGATGATCTAAATGCATGATCTAAAGCCAATGGATGCTATGCTTAACACAGGTCTGATAGATTCAGCTTTTTGCATAAAAAAGAGGGCATATTAAAGGTGAGGATAATTTTTCTGTCATTTGTTAGTTCTCCTTCAAAGAACTAATAATCACCTCTGAGCTGACAGACCTTTCAGAAAGATGGTCTACCATATTTAAATTATCATCATCTTTGGTCCCCAGTAAAACTACTCATAGTAAACAATTTCTCAGGATGACATTTAAGGGAATCTTGGGTCCATGGAGTATTCTGGACAAGATAGACATATTCTTTATGTACTTTTTTTATAGCTGTCCATAGGAATTAGGCCACGTTGTGTTTAGGAATATAATTAAATTTCACTAATTTCTGGCTCTATTAGTAGAATGTGCAGAAGTATCTGGTGAATGGATCAGATGGGCACATTTGTACGTTTCAGAAATGAGTCTTAGATCTCTTGACTCAATGTTTGTTCATGTTCTTATTACCTGGTATCTCAACTTTCATAACATATTTTCACCTGCCTTTTGAAAGTATTACCTTACTAATATCCAATCATAATTAAGTTGAAAAGATAATTTCCTTTGTCTGTATTTTTTAAAATTTTAGCCTTTTTATTTCATTTATTCAGAAGTTAATATAAACCTTTATTTGCACCACTCTGTTCAGTTTTGAACCAGCTGAAAGACAGCACTGAGATTGATGAGAAGATTTATGAAAAGATTTGATGAGTTAGGGTTGTTTAACCTAAAGAGAAGATTGAAGATAGGAACAAGAGTCTTCAAGTAAGCAAAAGGCTGCTGCAGGGAGGAAAAGAAAAATCTGTTTTCCACGTTCAAGTCGGATAGGACAGGAAATAATGGGTTTCAATTGCAACAGGGAAGATTTAGGTTACTAATATGAATTTTTTTTTTTTATAGTGATCAAAGTTAGTGAAGCATGAGAACAGATTGTCTGGGGAGTCTGTGAAACTTCTCCTTTGGAGATATATAAAAATAGCTCAGACCAATATATACCTGAGGTGATATTTGCCTTGTTGATTATGCCTTCTGGCAGGAAAGATGGATTAGATGTTCTCTTCATGCAACCTTCCAGTCTATTATGATTATAATGTTTATATTTCTAAATTTATCCACTCTCTCGAGAGCTTTGAAGACCAAGAACTAAGATCTCAAATTTGATTTGATAACTGAGGAACAGTCAGTGTTTAATCAAAGAAAAAAAGTTGCTCGTTGAAGTGCATCCACTGTATTTAAATGTTAAGACACTGGAAATTTTTCTATATATAGGAATGTATTCCCATGTGAAGTGTGTTACTGTAATAGCCTGATTCAAAAGATAAAAAATATATGGCTCACTGTGGGCACACTAGCAGCTGACAAGCTGGAATACTGCCTCCTCACTATCCACAGATGAAAGAAAGTGCAGCAGCTGTTACTATTCAGGTAGCTGGTAGTGATGAAGAGCCCAGGAGGAGCCTGAGGCGGTCTACTGCCTTGACAATTGCAGGACAGATGGCCTTAGTTGTGATTTATATTACTAAATATTTTCCTCTTTCCACCTCTGTGTTGCCTGAATCTAACATCGTTCAGGTGGTCTTCACCCAGGGTATGACTCGGGTAATGAGGCATTACTCATCTAAGAGCTGCAGAATTATATACTACTGGCATGTGTGTAAGACTACACAGGACCTTTTGTTCAAGAGTCAGTCTTAAGTGCTTGTAAATTAATCTCTTCTATATTTTTGAATTATGGTATTTTTATTCCTTCTAGGAGCAAGATTGTGTGAATAGAAGGTTTCAATAAGGCAACTGCAGAACAGGCAATCATCCGTTCATCCAGTCAGAAAGCCTGCTTTCAAACTGCCTCACAGTAATGCTGCACTCCCAGTAGCAGAAACCTGACATTCACCCAGAGAACTTCTCAACAAATTGATGCAAAAATCTCTCCTCAATCAAAAATTAGTGAAGAAAAAATTCATGGTATGAATTGCAGAACTTTGGTCATCTTAACTCTAAAGCATGGTTTTGAGACAAAAGTTCAAGCTTCCAACTTGATTAAATCCAAAACATTTCTAAGTTTTCATTTGGGTTTTTTTGGGAAAGATGAATCAAAGAGGAAAGGGATTTTTTTTTTAGTATTAAACTACACATTAGGAACCTTCTGAGTTGACAAAATGCATTTACACTCCAGTATATTTCAGCTAAATATGCTTTAGTATTAGAAAAAGGAAGAATAGATCACTTAGCTTTGGCTATGAAGTAGGACAGACAGTCTTTCTAGGTCTTACCTTGTTCTAAATCTGGTTTTCTTTCTCTATAAATGCAAAAAAATGTAGTTTTTTTCATACAATTCCTTCACAAATAGCAATTACTGAGACAAAAAAAAATTTAAAGGATGTTTTCCTTCATTGATGTAGATATGGTTCTGAAATGTCCCAACAGCTTCTTCATACCTTTGATCTCTTGGATGGATATCTGTTTGCCTTAGGGTTTCCTCGAAGTTAGGACTTTGAAAGATTCTGGACAGAAGATGCTATTTTTTCTTTTCCTTATTGAGATTTTCAGCAAAAAATATATTGTATTAGATATTATATAGAGTAGTTACATATATACATACACATATATTTATATATGTATGCATACAGATATATATGTCATAGAAAAGGTTAGAAGAGCCTCTGAAGGTTATCTTGGAAGGTTAACTTTAGAGTTAGATCATGTTGCTCATAGATCATAAATCAGATTTAGAAAAATCTCTTTCCACTGCTTAATTACCTTAATTGTTAATTTTTTATTCCTCATATTACATAGTCAATATTTTCCTTGGTTCAGCTTGTGACTGTTACCTCATTTTTGCTCTGCATTCATGAGAAGAATATGGCTCTGTATTTTTAATAACTGCCACTTTAGATAGAATAATTTCATGAAAGTTCTTCAACACATTTAGGGAGAAATTAATACATTTTCATTTTTCTACCGATCATTTGCCAACTATGAAATTTTTTAAGCAATTTTCTGTTTCCCTTACTATGAAGTCAGAAGCCTTGACATCTGACAAAATTTGAAATTCTTCAGATATTCAGAGGTACTGGAAGCATCTCAGAATCACAAGAAAGGTTCAATCAAAAAAAATTATGGATGCTGGCTCTTCTCTATACAGGTTTCTTGGCTGTCCCACTCTTAGAAGCTCTTTGACTTGCCATACATATTTAGATATAGTATTCTNATATATATATATAATATAAAACACAGTAGAAAAGTAATGAGGAGGATTCAGCCTTGGAAAAAAAATATTACAGAATCTAAGAAAAACAATTAGCCATAGAACAAATGTATGCAACATAAACCTTCATGACTTACAAATATACATCCAATTATAGTTCTAAAAAAGAGAAAGAAAGCACTGAAAACTAGCTTTCATGGGCAGGGGGACAGACACACAAAGATAAAAAAGAAAAAGGAATCATCTTTTTTAATTTTCAAACAACAGCCTCATTT
>VYXF01010303.1:249173-365866 GCA_013397295.1 Polioptila caerulea | reverse complement strand
CTGCAAAGAGTGAGCACAGAGTACATGTTGGTTTCTGCTCGAAGACAATGTAAAAGCAGTAACACTCATCCCTCAGAAAGCTCTGCTGCAAATTACCAGTCCGTTGTTTTCCAACACTGGCCCAAGCGCTGGAACAGGGCGTAGGCACGGGTTGGAGTCGCACTCCTAAGCAATACTGATGTGGGAGGCAGAGGGCTTTCCTCTTTATTACCAGTTGTCTCTTCCCCATGGAAGGGAGCACCAGCCCGTGGCGACCCGGGGGCGGCGGAGGGCACGGAGCGAGCACCCGAGGCGAGCACCCGGCCCCGGCCCGGGCAGCCCGGCAGGCCCCGGGCCCCCTCCCGCCCGGCANTTGCTGGCCATGCGTCTTTTGATGATGCCCAGGGTATGGTTTGGGGCTTCAAGCTTCATACTGAGCTGCTCATCTACCAGCACCCCCCAAGGCCATCTCCTCAGGGCTGCTGTCAATCCATTCTCTGCACAGGTTCTATTTGTGCTTGGGATTGCCCTGACCCAGCTGCAGGACCTTGCTCTTGGCCTTCTTGAGCTTCATGAGGTTCACCAGACCCACCTCTCAGGCCTGTCAAGGTCCTTCTGGATGGCGTCCCTTCCCTCCAGCACGTCAATTGCACCACACAGCCCAGTGGTGTCAGGAAAGTTGCTGAGAGTGCCTTCAATCCCCCCTGTCCTTGTCACAAGCGCAAACATTTCACAGCATTGGTCTCAATACCAATCCCTGAGGACACCAGTTGTCTCTGCACTCCCCTTGGACCTTGGGCCATTGACTGCAACCCTTTGAGTACAATATTCCAGACACTTCTTCATTCACTGAGTGGCATGTGCATCAAATCCATGTCTGTCCTGTTTAGAAACAAGAATGTCATCCATGACAGTGTCAAAGTGCTTTGCACAAGTCCAGGTAGATCGTGTTTGCTCTTCCCTTTTCCGCCAATGTTGTAATTCCCTCATAAAAGGTCACCAGACTTGTCAGGCACGGTGCCCTTAGTGAAGCCATGTTGACTGTCACCCCTCATCTCCTTAGTGAACATGTGCCTTGGCACAGTTTCCAGGAGGATGTGCTCTGTGGTCTTGCTGAGCACAGAGGTAAGATTGACTTTTTAAAATATTATATCAAGATCTAGTTCTAGTTCTAGGCACAGTAAAAGGAAACCATCAATGCTTTTTGACAGGAAGGATGATTCTGTGAGTGCTGGATGCCTCAGTTTTTGAAGGGAGGACATACAGCAGGAATGGTAAACAAGATGTGTTTAGCCATTTACTAAAGAGCCATGCACAATACAAGCTGGGATTTTTGTGTTTGTTTTATTTATTTATGTAGTTCCCCTGGACTTCCTTACTTTCTTTTTTAAAGATGGGGGTTATGTTTGCCTTTCTCTAGTCAGTGAGATCCTCACCAGACTGACACAACTTTTCAAGCATGATGGATGGTGACTTAAACTCGTTCCCTCAGGATCCAGCAATATAGCTCATCAGATCCCATGGACTTGTGCACCTTCAGGTTCCTTAAATGATCTTGAATCCCTTTCTCCTAAAGTATCTCACTTTTTTACTTTCTGAGGCCCAGTCTTGAGACTGGCTCTGCAAGAATGATTTCACAAACCTTATTATTTTCATTTAAAATCTCTAAAGGCATAAGCCTTAATTTTTCAAATAGCCTTAATTTTTCAAAAATCTTAATTATTCTTTTTTCTTCCACAAGAATGAATTTAAAAAGTAGAAAATATGTGCAATAACAAGACTTATGATTAGAATTTTAAATGCAAATTTGTTAACAAAAAGTAAATAAAATACACACAAAAAATCCCAGTTGCATTGTACATGGCTCTTTTGTAGATGGCTAAATATATCTTGTTTACCATTCCTGCTGTATGTCCTCCCTTCAAAAACTGAGGCATCCAGCACTCACAGAATCATCCTTCCTGTCAAAAAGCATTGATGGTTTTCTTCTACTATGGGATATGGTATCTAGAACTAGAACTAGATCTGGATGTAATACTTTAAAAAATGAGATCATTAGATTTACACTGTGGTTTCATGTTTTTTCTCTTCTGTTTCTAGTAATCCCTCACATTTTCGGCATTTATTTGTCAGATGAACTGAGCATTAAACTGATGGTTTCAAAGTACTAACACTTTAAAGCAATAATTCTGAGACTCTTCTTTGATGTTAATAATTTCAGGTCACTCACTCTGTGTGTACAGCTAGGCTTAGGTTTCCTCATATAATTTACAGTTCATTCATCAGTATTTCTCTTATAATCTTACCACTGTCATTCAGTATTACAAGGTCTTGTGCAACTTTGTCACCTTTGTTACTCCTTTTTCTAGATCACTCTTTGAGTCCCTTGCAATTTCTTTTTTGTCAATTTCCACTCCTCTGAGACTAACTAGGGCTGGTAGATTTTGTGTGAGCTTCTTTTCATCTAATGATCAAGTTTTGGGGATCCAATTGCTCAAAAATGAATGATGCATTCATCTTCTCCTGGCAGGCACCCTGAAAAAAATTCTTTATCGCAAATGATGCTTCTCTCGGAATCGGGGCATATCTTGGTGGCACAAACCTTTTAACTGCAAGAGTCTGCTCTGGTTTGTGATATTTAACACAAAAGAAGCTTGGATGGGTGTCTAGGTCTCTGTTGCAAGGGCATTCTCTGTGACAAGAGGTCAGGTGCTGCCGTGTGCTGGACACAGATGCTTCCATCCAGTTCTAGTTGGCTCCAACAGACCCATTACAGAAGACAGCTGAGCCCCACAGCCAGACTGGGAAAGTGTATTTGAGAAAGGACAAAAGATCCTGGATAGATGGGGGGAACATAGACACAAAAAGAGAAGCAGCAGCAGGAACACCCAGATCCAAGAAGGAAGAAGAGGAGGAGGAAATTCCCAATGGGAGCAACCTATTGTGAAGATTGTGAAGAGCCTGCCCTGCCCTGGATATTCTTGCCAGGAGCCATGGCCTGTGGACAGCACATTCTGGAGCCAAGAAAAACCATGAAGAAGAAAGAGCAGAAGGACAAAATGGTTAGGTGCTAACCACCATCTCTATTCCCTTCGTGCAGCTTGGAGCAGGTCTGTGGAGGGTAAGGGAATTTGGACTCAAGGTGTGAGGTTGACTTTAACAAAGGAAACAGGAAAGATGATATTTTAATGTTTCTGTCTTTGATTTTGTTTGTATTTTGCTATGAAAAATATTAATTTTAATTGTCAATACATGCACTTTCTTTAAGTCATCTCACAAGCCTGTGAGAGTAACTGACAGACAATAGCCCTTCATTACCCTGATATATGAGCTTTCTTTCTTATTCACATTCTTCTTTCTCTTTCTCTGTCCCACCTCACTGAAGTGGAATTGATAGAGTGCTAATTGGTGGGAGTGTAACTGTTAGCCAAGGTTAGCCCACTACAATTTCTCTTAAACTTATGTTTTACCTGGCTTAGACAGAAAACTCTTTAGCAAAATGCCTCTTTACATAATGGGCAGCTATTGCTTCAAAATAAACTGTAGATTTATTTAAACAATCCTATTTTTCTCATATTTGGTGATTTTTGCCCTTCTGCCCCCCCTTTCCCCTCAAGCACCTCAAGCATGGCTGGCAGATAGGAGGATCATGAGCAGTTTGGATCACACTTAGCTCTGTGAAAGCAGGGAGCCTCCCTTGCCTGAAATTGATGCTGTTCATGAGTTTGAGACACTCTGGAATATATTAACATGTGTATCTCCTGCAGCATTTGGGATACAAGCACAGCATATTTTCATGGCACCTAATTAGAGAGGGGTGTAAACACTGGATATAGGACGAGGCCAGGAGCTTCATCCTGCTAAAGTCTCAAAGTGATTTGACTTTAGATGTTATATAATGGAAACATTAAAGGGTGATGTCAGAAGTCTTTGTAGGAACAGGTAACAACAAAAGAGCTGATGTATTTACAGTATTCTCAGCCTTTAAGAACATGGAGGGGTTTTTATTAGTTATTCTCACTTTAGTTTCATATAATAAAAATAGTTGAATGATCTTATTTTAAATGTTTACACACAATTTCAAAAGGGAATTAGGGAAAATACTAGCTAACTGCTCTGTAGATAGTTAAATATAATTTTTAAAAAACACTTTAATTTTCATAATGTGTTAACATTCCTATTAAATCAACTCATTTATAGNAAAACTTTCATTTTCATAATGTCATAACATTCCTATTAAATCAACTTATTTCTAAAGTAATTATCTTATGAAATCATACTAAGGACATATCAAATTAACATAGACGGTGGACAGTTTTTTACACAAGATTTTTCATTTATTTCCCATTTGAAGTGGCAATATTTGTCAGCAGTATTTCATGCATTTGGAAAGCTGTTCTTTCAGTTGTAAATATATATGCAATGTACAATGGGTATTGAATGCATGCTTTTAAGACTGACTTCTTCCTCTGAACCAATTAAACATGTTTCTGAAGTGTACATTTTGTGAAATCAGAAAATCAACCAGCCTGAATAATATAAATGTTGCCTGGAAGCACATGCTTACAAAAGGCAGCTAATATAATGAAGATCCTCATAGTGAAAGAGGGTTATAATAGTTCCTTAAATTTACCCATTTTTTTCATATTTCATTTTTCTTGCACTCACATTCTTTTCTGTTTCATTTCATGTACATACTCCAACTTTTTGAGCTCTTCAGACACTGGAATACAAGAAGAGATTAAAATTATTTAAGATTCAGCCATTAACCATACAGTAAGGTTTCACAGGTTCTTGTCCTAGAAATGAAATGTTAGCTGTCTCTTGTCAGTAAGTCTTTGATGTTTTACACACATACACAGAATAATAAAGATGTATTGATTGACTTCTGTAGAGGTTAACCTTAAGATTTGTTACACTGAGCAGTGAGCACTGACTTAGTCAAGCCAAGGAAGGTGAATCAATCTCTTATTTTCATCAAAATACCAATACATTTCTAGATAGGCATAGAATTTACTTATAAACATATTTGGAGCTCAGTTTTGTAATTACTGCAAATCAAGATGTGAGACTATAACATCCTCTTTCTAAGGGTTTAAGTAAAGGAAAAAAAAATTCTTATGCACTAGTGAATGACTTGATAATAATGAATTCCATTTCAGGGCAACTGAGCATTTTTGTGCAATGGTTGCCCAAAAATATAGCTTTATGTCCTTTGGAAGAGAAAGAGGTGAAACTTATCACAATAATTTATAGTCTTTACATGATCTGATATTTTCTACTGAGGCACAAGGTTAGCCAGAAACATACAAGAAACATCTACACTAAATGACAACAGGTGCAGTCTTTCTTAAAAAAAATCTTATTTAAAAAAAAATCATGTATCTGGGTAAGAAGCAAGTTAAGTAACTTTCTGAAATTCATTCTAGGTCTAATAATTAAAAAAACCCAAAAACAAAGCAAAACAAAAACACCCCAAAGAACAACCACAAACTGGGCTTCTCTGTATTTATTTTCATTTACCTCATATCTGCTTCAATCAGTTCACTAAATTTATAAAGGCAATTTTCTCTAACAAAGCCACTGGAATTGGAAGAAATGTAAAAGTTCTGATCATCTTTAGAAATATTAAACTTCATTTCTATATATATCAGAAATTTTTAGCATGTTAATAAAAATTCAAAATCAGCGCTACAATTCCTTATATCTCTGTTTTACAAAGCCTTTCTTCTCCAGGAGTTATAATGGAGTCACAAGGAGTTATTAAAAATTCTGCCAGCACAAGTCTGTAGTGGTTGGGCCCCTAGGTTAACTCCCGACTCAGGGCAGAGTCCCAATCAATTCTCCCATCTTCTTAGTGAGCATGCCGTAATCATGAAACAAATGGCTGCAACAACAGCAGCTACTGGCTGGTACAGGTATGTCTGCACTGAAAAAAATAATTGGAAATTGGCTAGGGAGGCAAGTGGAGAGTACATCTCTCATCTCCAGATAAAAGATTTGCACTTGAGGAATGTAGCGATCCATAAACACTCTGAACACACCTCTCCTCTGGATCACCCTTGCATCAGAGAACTTCTCCCTGGTCTCATTGTTCTTGAGGTCTTTCCCAGTTACCTACCACCATATAGTGAGGAGGTACCTTTCTGTCTTCCCCACTCAAAGTCTCAGCCTGCAAAATAATAAAATTTGAGTGAGTTGATTTTCTTTATGAGGGCAGAATTGGCCTTTTGTACCTTCCCCTCACTTTTTATAATGTCATTAAGGGGAGTATAAGTCCTCCTTAAATCTAAACTTCAAACAGCACCGAGGTTTGAATATTTCTAAATTCCTTGTGCTTCAGTTTTTAGAGCAGAGAGATGCCAAAGCACAGACTAGACTCTGAAGGTCCTTACATCACTTTCTGGAGTATGCAGGTATGCCTGTTTGCCACAGACCTAATAACACAATATTTTACCAATGTTTTTTTCATTTCCCACTATTGCTGAAGAATAGGCCAGAAGACTAAGGAGGAAAAAAATCTTGAACTAAATAACCTGAAGGCTATTACTCGGTTCTTTTATTTGGTCATCTACTAAAAATAAAAAATTAGGGGACCTAATTAATTTCCTTCATTCAACAGAAAAGAGATTGGATAAGAGAAGGAAAACTTTGGTGTTCTTTCCCTTTTAATAGAGATCATTCTANGATCGTTCTAACTCCTTTATTTTTTTGACAGAGTTCCTGATAGGATCTTCATCTCACAATGCCTTGGCACAATCAGGATTTTATCAGGAAATTATTAGCTGTCCTTTTGGACTATGGCTACATATTTTGTTTTTTCTGGACTTGCTAACTTGAGGGGTAAACAGAAAAAAAAATTTCATCCTCTGAGAGTTTCTTAGTATTAAAAGTTTCCCATCCTTCCTACTGTATCTTGAAAACTGAAACCTCTAACTTCCAAAAAACAACTGAGATGGCATGAATTAAAATAATTGTTGCTTCATTTTTACATCAACCTGGAAATGCTTAATCATTTCAATAGTGAATTAATGCAAATTTCTCAAAAATATTTTTTTTTTTTTAAAGAGGGTTTCCTTTTTTTTGAATATGAATACTTTTGATAGATTTTAAAATGGATTCAATTTATGTTCATGCTAACAAAAATATGGTGACTGTTTTGACAAGATAACATTTCTAAAATGGTGGAATTTATTTTTTTTTAAATTAGGAGAAACACAAATGATCTCTTGAGGAAAGGTACAATATGCCAGAATGGTGGTATGATGAGGCTTCTGTTGTCAGAGAAGTGTTAAAAGAGTGAGGGGTGGTTTGAAGACAGATAACATTTGTTTTGATAAGTTGCACTGCTCCCAAGAAACAGTATAAAGCTGTAGATGCCCAAAAAATATTTGCAAGTTCATGTTGTTGCCTAACTTCGGTACATTGTTCTGCACTTCTTAAGATTTTTTTCTCCTTTGTTTTGCATTTCCAGTCTTTTATTTCTCTCCTTATATCTTCTTTCTTGTTCCCTTTCACTTCTGTGCTGTTCTAGCTATTCTTGTCCTAGCTCTCAGTTTCCATTTATTCATCCATACTCCAGTTTCCAACACAGTACGTTATAAATTTAATTTTTAACAATAGAAAAAAAAATTCAGCATCACCCAGTGGAAATGTGCAAACACTACAAAGGTAGCTCCAGGAAAAAAAAAAATCAAAGAAAAATTGCAAAAGGAGATTAATTTGAAATTTTGTTTCTTGAGGGTCTTACTCGTGTATTGAGGGCTTTGAAGTTTCAACATTATTTGTTGTAGTACCATAGCTAGTGGGTGCAAGTATCCGGTTGGGTACCAAGGAGAAAAGATTAACCTTTTCAACCTGAGCCTTAAACCCACCTGTGACTTACATAATCCTATGGCAAAAAAAAAAAAAAGTGTGCAATGTCATTGCTTTGGAAGTGCTACCTGGTGAGGCTGTGGGCAGGAGAAATTGCCTATTATTACTTGTTCTTGGACCCTAAACTCTCTCTCACCTTCTAATACTCAGAAAAAACATTCTGTGTGTATGCAGTTTATATATATATGTACATATATAATTTTTAATACATATTTTAACACAGACAAACCTAATCACAAACTCATGCATAGACTGTGTCTTCAGGATTACTTGTAAGTATTTTACTGTTGCTGAGATGGAAAAAATGCTTCAGCTTTATAACAAAAACCCTGTTCAAATATATATATATCATTAGTTCCTAGCTATAAATAAATAAAGTATATAAATATAAATAAGTATCTAAAACATGTGTCCGCTATTTATTAAAGACATAGTATAATATAAGGACCTTACTGACAGACATAAATTTCAAATAAAAAAATGAAGTGTTGGTTGTACATCCATCTTATGTTCATTAAATGTAATGTTTTTCTGAGATTTTGGTTAGATCTTGTGAGACCCTCAAGAAACAGTCAGTGTAATCTGCAGTTCCTGAACGTGTTTTAAGATTTCACTGTCTGCAAGTGCCCCTCTGCTCTTGCTTCTCCCTTCCTCTTCCTCCACCCCACTTTGCTCATGTCTCAGGAAAACTGTACTTAAACCTTCACTGACCACAGACAGATAAAACTGACATGTGGTCGACAGTATTTTAGGACCTGTAAGTTGTGGTGAATATTCAGCTTTTTTTTTTTTTTTAAGCTTCTAAAAGAGTTGTTTTTCTATCTCTCCATGGCCATCTTAGTATCATTCATGCAAAGCGAGAAAGACAGGGAAGATCCCAACATCCAGGATTTTCTTCTCTTCTTTGACAGGCAGTAATGCTGTTCCTAAGTGCTGCCACTATTCACCCACAGAAAGGAATCTTTTCCGACCTGCAGAACTGTCAAAAACGGACACATATGAATGAGCCCTGTACAGGCTGAGAACTGCAATATCAAAGCAGCATTATTTACACACCCTACCAGAAAACACTGGTCCTGGGCTCCTCTCACCCTTGTCTCCTGCTTAGTTTAACCCCAGGCCACGCAGCATGGCTTACTAATTGTGGAATGCTGTTTTGAATACAGGGTTCAAATAGCAAATTTAAACTGCAGATTTAATCTTCCGAGAACTGTTGAGATGTACGTAATTTTCTTCCACAAAAGCTGAACAAAGAGAGGGTATAACATTATGATTGTGTAAATCTTCTTTCAACACCTCCATTGTACAAAGTGTAGACTCAGTGATTGAATAGCAACAAACAAAAGTCTCTCTTCAATTAAACTCCTGTGACTCACACACAGAAAGCTTCATCTAACATATCTGCTATAATTAGATTCCTCCTTTAAGGTAAAGAGCTTTTGTTTTAAAACATGTTTGTAATAATGCCTGAAAAAAACAACATGATAAAGATCAGATATCTGTTTTGTTCTGATTCATTCCTTTAGAGAAAAGTCAGAATTTTACACTGGAGCAGTTTAAATATAGCTATAGAATTATACAAAGAAAAAAATCTAATTAAAAATAGCATGGATTTTTTCTGCTATTAAATGAATACCCATCACAATTCAGCACCTATAATCAATTGATATATAGTAGGTAAATTACAATCTGTAAGTTAAAAAAGTATTTCAAGAGTAGTAGCTAGGGGGAAAATAGTCAGTATATTTGTACTTTCAACAATTGCACAAATTTAGTGGAAGCCTAAAATAGCTTTCAGATGAAAAGTAGGTATATTTTATAGCAAGAAAATGTGTAAAAAAATTCATTGTGCATTAACATTCAAAGGCAGTGGGACATTAGTATTCATTGTTCACTATTAAATATAATAAATATAGGTATTCTGTGACAGAAACACTAACGTGTTGCATAAAAAACATAGTCTGGGATGTTAACCTTGAGGCCTAAATGTACCACTTTCTTTCACTTATAGGCATGCAAATCTTCTTCACAGAGGCAGTCCAGAACTCCTTCAGTTTTAAGAGCTATTCTGTTAAAATTGAGTAGATGAGTTATATTTTCCCTCACATGAAGACATGAGGGAGTGATGTGTGCTCTCCATAATGCAGGAGAAGTGCTTTTACACCTGTCCCATATTCTGTAAACTTTTCCTTCATCCATTGCTCCAAGCAGCCCAGGGAGTCTCTGCAGAAGACTGAGGATATGGCCCAATAGATTTGCGTAACTCTTGTGTTTATATGGCATTGCTGCAAGATTTATACCCATGGATTGAAAAGACAGAGACCAGGCTGACCTTGAACATATGCAAATTAAAATTGAATCATCTGGAATATTTTTGATATACATAAATGATAGTGGGGAAGTTTGGGCCTTTATAACAAAATGAGGCCAATGTTAGATGGATATTAACGATTCCCTTTATTTTATTGCCTTTATTTATTTGATTGATTGCACTTGGGAATATGGTTTAGGGGTGGTTGAGGTGGTGCTAGATTGACAGTTGGACTAGAGGATCTTGGAGGTCCCTTCCAACCTTGATGTTGCAATGAGTACACAGTTCCATGTTACTATGAATGAATGATATTTAAATATGTCTAGAAGCGAAACTGGGAAGATACTGACTTTTTTTCAGTTTGATGCCTAAACTTGAGGGTTTAAGAGTAGTGGAGATCAGGGATTGGTTCAGATCCAACAAAGGCTGACATTTTTTATGGCAGAAATACTGGATTCTGGCCTCCATAAGAATGGCATAGAATGCCTTTGTCTCCTAGGTGAAAAACAATGACTCAAAGCTCCTCCCAGCTTGCTTCTTTCCAAGAAACAGAGAGGGGACTTTCCTGTCTCCTATGCTGAAATACTAGCCTAGTATTGCAGCATGTCCTAAGGCACAGTAGGGCATAACAAGCCTCCTATTGCCATGGATGGCGAAAGATCGGAGAAGAATCAGATGGTAGAGATCTTGTCTCATAATTGTGGGCAAGGAAAACCCCCTCTCTGTTCTTGATTTTAGCTGGTTTTATTGAATTGTAGGTGCCAAAATATTTTGAGGGTTCTGCAGGTGTAACTGGTCTCCATAGCCAGTGCCACTCACCTCCCTTGTAGCCTTTCCAGTCTTCTCTACAACGAGGTGTGGGAGCAACCTGGGAAGACGCACAATTCATTTGTCTTGTTCCTCCCTCTGTGGAAAAGATTGAGCTAAATATAACCTTTTCCCTCTACAACTCAACATTGCTATTATATATGACAATTTTTGTCCAAGAGAATAAAGTTCTGTGTCTCCAAAGGTTATCTCTTTTGTTCTGCATAGAGGAACTACACAATAAAAACAGTCTTCTTTTCAAAGGATGCCACACAGGTGTCCCTCATGCTTGTTTTACTTTTTTTGGTCACATAGTCACTGTCACCATAGGTGGCACAAATGATTTCTCCTGTCCTTTACACTGGCAGCTTTTGGAATCTGTCTGTGAGTGTCTTCTGCAGTATTTAAATGATGCTGTCTTTCCAGAAACTCTTTTCAAGCCCTGTTCCCCCTTACTGATTTATAGGTCATGCTCTGACGCACTGAGCTCCAAATGAAATGGAGTTCAACCAGTAGTAGATCAAGGTGTGCTACAGCTAGACAATAAGTATTTTATTATTTAGTTATTTATTTTGCTCTTCTTTTGTTTGTGAAAGGGTATGTTAGAATAAAAGCCATAGCAATAAGTGTGCAATTGTTATGTCAGTAAGTTTCAGGTTCATATTTTCCTATTCCCTGAATCATTGTAAAATGTTTACCGTTCCCATTCTATTGCTGTCTGTAAAGCTCCTGGCAGCCCTAGCTATGTACTTAAAATAGAATAAAATATTTATTTTTAAAATTAATTTTCCTCTTTCATCTCTGAAAAGGAAAAAAAAATTAAAGACCTTTCTTATTTAAAGTCTCATTGAGATAAAATGATACAGTTTATTCCAATGAGAGAACATATTCTGTAGAAGAAAATTGAAAAGAAATTGGTGCTATTTTATTTACAGAGTTCCAACAACATTATTCCTCTTAGTCCTTGAGGAAGTAATATACTCTCACCCTTAAAACGCTGTAAGTAGTCGATAATCCATTATTACAGTAAGCCGTACACTCTCACAGTAATTATCTAATAACCCCTTATAAAAGACCGTAGCTTCCTAATCTGTTTATAATTATCATTTCAATGATCCTGTGCATTAATGTCTGACCTTCAGCAACTCTGACCTGATCTTAATTAGCTGTAATATCAAATCATCACTATATAAGAAACTAGCCATGACCAAATGAATGAACCCCAGGTACAGCTAATTTCTGGAGCAATTATCTTTTCATGTAGGGAGATTTAAATGATTATCTGCACAATTTCACACAGTTTTATGTAATTCTGCGACATTATAAATTCTGTTTTAAATCATATTTCAAAGGCATGGCTGTGCAGACTGACTGCATATAGTACACTAAGCTATCAGGATTGTATATCATACTACCAGTGTATAGGAGTAGATGATTTTTTGTGTCATTATTTTCAATTATGCAAAGTATATTTCACAAAGTGATAAATTGTAGCTGAAATATATAAATATGTGCCAAGGTAGTCTAGGGGCTAGTGACATCCAGTATAAATTGTATGTCATTTTAAAGTAATGTTACATTATATTAAAATACTGTAAGTAATTGATAATACCGTATGTGTTAAAGCAAGATTAGAAAATTCTAAAATGCATATTGGTAATATACATGCAGTATTTACAATTCATTTGAAGCTGAGTATCATTTATCACATTTAAAAAGCTACTGTGTAAAAAATGAGAATACCACAGGAAATACTTGAAGCTGCTGTTTAACACACAATTATGCAGTACTAAGGGTATAGGACTATTTAATGTGTTATTAAAATACTCAAGCTTCTGATTTATAGTTTAATCTGACTGGAACATAACACAAACCTTCATGCTGCCCCAGCTATTTACCTCACGTTTTTCTACACATACACCAGTGGGAAAATTCAGTCTTACAGATAAACCAAGTAATTTAGGGCTCAGAGGACAGTTCTACAAGCAGTACAAGGGTATGCCATATTAGTGCATTTTTGAATGATGCATCCCTGTAAAAACCCAGTAAGTATTTTAGGGACACATTTTTTNAGTCTTACAGATAAACCAAGTAATTTAGGGCTCAGAGGACAGTTCTACAAGCAGTACAAAAAAAGGAAGTCTAGAACAGACATTTTATTTCAAAATTGCAAGCCATTTACTTGAAGGATTTCAACAATTGCATTATTTGCCATTATTTTCTGCCCTTTCCTAGCACAATTTATCAAAGTTTACCATGGAACCTTCTTTCTCAGAGCTCTTTCAAATGCTAACATTTCCTACCTATAAGCCAAAACATTTGTCCTACAGCCATCAGATGAAGATAGCAGCCTGATGAGGGTGATTGATTTGAAAGGTAATTTGAATGGAAGATGTTGTGTACATCCTCTTAGTGATGCCACAATGACAGCTCAGACAACCTTTCTGTGATATATCACCCAGGAAAGCGGAAAAGAGTAAATTTAACAAGTGGCATTGCGTTCTTATCACATATTTTCTTTTCTTCTAATTTAATAACTTCATTCTATATTGTGTCTAGTTATTTATAAATATCAAAGATAGTGAGCAGATGTCTTGTCTTACCTTTTATTTAAGTCAAACCTTCTGAAAGTGATGTATAAATCAGACAATTAACATCCAGAAGCTAAATGAACTAAGAAAATAATTCTTAGAAATGATCAAAAAGTGAAGGCAAGGAAATCCTAGCCTTCTTTCTGATCAAATGGGACCATCTGTTATCCTCTTTAGAGGGCCATTTCTTTTCTTTTTCATACACACTTCCTTTCCATACACACATATATTTAATTCCTCCGATATACTTAAAATCAACCATGCGCTTTATAGGTCCTGGCAATTTTCTCCTTTACACTTCCAGCGTGTCTGTAGAGGAGAAAATTGTCTGTGCTTATATCAAACACTGAATAGTTTAAATCATTATATAAACTTCAGACATTTTACAGGTTGAGAATTTGCAAAAATACAATGAATTATTTTTATAGAAAATTAATTATTCACTTTAAAATTGCTAGTGTATATATCTTCTTGAAATATTATCATCTTGCTCTAAAATTCTTTTCTGTTTTAGATCTTCTGTCCTGCATTTAATTTTCATATCTTACAGCTGAGATGCACACACGGACACTTCAGGAGGCTTAAAATCAAAATCAAATTCCTCTCTTCTTCAAAAGAATATAAGTCTACATTTTAATCAAAGACATTTTAGGAGAATATAGATTTCCTTCCTTTTCACCTTCGGTAATTTTAGTGTGAAATCTTGCTTTTTACCCCCATACATTTCACTTTAAAAGTAATTTAGTAAAAGCTTATATGAATTTTATGACATTCACTCATGGATTTTAGAAGAGAGAATGTGAGCAAGTGCACCATCTAATCGGCAAGAGCTGAAAACATTAAAATTGTGTAGGAGGAGAAAAAGCATTCTGGCTTTTCTGTGTGGATTACATTTACTTTGGAAGAGAAGTACGTACCTGGAAACTCGACTTTCTTCCGCAAACCCACACACATACAGACAAGCCTTTCATCTCCTTCTGCTGGAGAATATCGAGCCAGAGGGAGCTAGGTTTTTGGTCTTCCTTGCACTTACAATATTCTCAAGTCTGATATATCTCACATGAAGCCCAGTGCTACACATTAACACTTTACACATAAACTCTTCTGACGTATTAACCTAAGTATTTATTAATCTGTCAGAAAACCAGTATATGAGAGAGGATGATAAAGAGGTATTGTTCGATGTGCACAAAGAAGCAGAAATGAGCTGGAAAATAATGAGACAGATCTTGCCTAAGTCCAAAAAAACTCATTGGTTCTTACTTAGTTTGGAAGCAGTTTGAAAGAGGGATCGTGCATTTTTCCATGTTTACTCAGTGCCTGGTATAACGGAAAGTCAGAAAGCAATGACAGGTCACAAAGTCTACTGTAGAAATACAAAACATCCAATTTACATTACAAATGAGTGATATAATGGATTAAAGAAACTGATCTTTGGTTTCAGCCAGGACCTTGTAATGGTGACTTATAGGTATGTACAAGGCAAAATCATTTGGGACTGTCTAGAAAGTATTTATACATGGAAGGGAACTTATTTAGTTACAACAAAAATTTCTCTCATGAAATTATGTTTTTGGGAGCTGATGAAGAGTGGGTCCATAGGCAACATACTTAACTCATACTTAACAATGGCAAGTCTGCCTCAATTAATATAAGTGTTTCCTAGAATATTGACTAAATTGTCTGTACACTGGACACAGATCTGGTACTAGAGTGAGTGTGGGTCTGGCTCATAAAAGTTTAGGTCTTGTACCAGTCAAGCATGTGATTTAAAATGCTCCAGCAGTGAGGATGTCTGTGATTTCAGGGTACAATGACTGTGTTCATTTCATTACTTGTAGTTCTTTGTCTAGAGGCAGAGGAGGAAATTTAACTTCATGGAGTTTAACTTAACTTTAAATTTAACTTAACTTCTGCACACTTTCCAAGAGTGCAGAAGGTATGGAAAAGCTTTTCATAGCAGCTTCAGGCAGTACCTTGAACAGTGGGGTTTATTCCCTATTAAAACTTTTTTTTTTTTTTTTTTTTTTGAGTGAAACAATGCTGAAGGTATATATTTGCTTTTAGGCACAGAAAGGAAACAGACATCTGAGAGTTTTACTGTGTTTGTATTGCTACTTTTGCTTTTGTTTTTTAAATTACTTAACAAGGTCTGTCATACCTTGGAAATTCAAAGTCAGGTGAGCTTGTTTCAAAACTGGGGAAAACAGTTTTTGAAACATCTTAACATTGTTTTTAGGTATTTCCCCAAAGGCTTCAGCCTTCCTTTTGAATTGAGGTTTTACTGAGATGAAAAGAAATTCTCTCTCATTGATCCCCATAGGAAAGGCATTTGTCTTTGAACTCTATTTTTAGAGATGTTTTAACACATATTTACACTTGGGAGAATATGGATAAATGTAGTTTTGTTTAAAATTAACATGTTTTTGTTTACTTTATGGGCAGGTAGGGTTCAGATTTTGTACATGAACTCAGCTAACGTATACACCTCCTGAGAACCAATGTTTCCTTTGAAGAATTTCTTTCTTACCTGCATGCTCCACCCTGCTGGGCTAAGTGTGGCAGATAGGGAAGAAAGTTTTCCTTGTATTATTATTACACCTCAGAAGTATCATTCAAAATAAGGCTCCTGAAATTGCTGAAGAGCTGTGCTAAATTCAATTTTTCATTAATTTTACATCTGTCAACCACTAACTTTGTAGAATGACACTTTGACTTTTACAGTGGGACAATGTAAAAGGTTTTGACCAACTTCTACGGATCATCTTCACAGTTTTAAGATTCAGTGTAAGTTTTTATCCAATTCTTCTGAAAGCTCATTAGCTGCATACCATATCTACTGTGTGAATTAAAAGGGCTATACCATCTTGTGACCTCTGTTTCATACTGCTCTGATAGAAAAGTGAACCAGGCTATAAATTTTTAAGCTTTACTTGTTGAACAATAGGACTGAACTTTCATACCTAAGACTTATCTGTAAAGGAAAGGCAAAGTTTATCGTGCAATGTCTTAACATGCCAGGTGTGCTAACACGGTTTCCTCAGTGGAATCCTTTTCCTTGTGATAGGAGTTCTTTCCTGGGAGATAGTTCCCTTCATGTGCACAGCCTACAGTTAGATTCCTCATAACTTCAGGATTCATTTACATGGAAAACTTCTTTTGTAATATGCTGCAGGTGTGAATTTAATGCATCCTTTCTAGTCAGGAGTAATTTGCCATGTCAGCAGTATTAATGCACTGTGAGATGAAAGCAGACAAAGAGATCCATGCAGACTGTGAGATCCACATGGAAGTAATCTACTGTGTGATTCAGATGCCTTTTACTGTGTACAAACGAGCTTTCATATATACACGTTTCATATGCTGACAGCAAGTATTTGTGGCCTCCGCCTTTAAGTTTATGCACATAAACACGCAGAATTCCACTGTTTTGTGATAAAGGCCAGAATGTCTTAAGTAAATTAATAAACCATGTGTAAATTAATTTAGGAAACTAGCTGGATAAATTTCTGGTTTTCACTGAAAACATATTCCTCTTAGCAAAGGAAGGGAAGAGGAAATGATTTTTAGAACATCAAGCTCACTTCTTCTCCTCTGGTTACTCTATAGTAATTAAAGTACTTCCTACTATTTCCTAATCTTGTTCATGGCCCTGTTGTTCTTTTACCAAAACTTTTTAAAGCATATGTAATTCATCACTCTTTGGTCTTCTTTGTAGTCTGTCTTCTGCTCTTCCATCCTTCTGCTGAACCTGTGGATAGCAGCAGTCCATTTTATATCCTCTTACCCCTTATTTTGTCAAGGCAAGAAGCCCAATTTCTTTAATTCTTCATCAGTTGTGCTTTCTATTCTCCTGATTACTGTAGCAGTCTTCTGTATTTTATTGGTGTAATTCATCTTCAAAATGGATAATTGGTATAATATATTGTATCCAGAAATAGCTTATCTGATACATCAAAAGATTATATTTGTACAGAAAAAAAAATCAATAGTTCAAATTTCAGTTCCCATTTTTGCTTTGTCTATCTCTGAGATCATCTGATTCTTTTTAGATTATATTCCATATTGCTTTCATTATTATTTCATTTTCTGTTTTGTGTTAAAGCACTAATTTCAATATGAAGATATTCTCTCCCAGGCCTGATTCCTGGACATCTAGCAGCTTCTCTCCAGTTTCTAGTTCTACAAATTCCTGTCTCTGCTTTCATTAAAGTATTTACCGCACATTACAATAGCAAGATCTTTCTCCTGTGCAGGATTGATTAAACATGTTTTTTAAGAATGTTTGTCAATATGCAAATTTAGGAAGTTACTGACAAGACAGTTTGAAGTTAATAGAGTGGTAGTATGTCGCATTCAGCTCGGATGTGCCTGACTGTTAAATGCCAAAGATATTCAGTATCAATTCTCATTTTTATTCTTTGTCTTACTGCAGGAGGGAATTAATAAAAACCTGAATCATGAGACTTCCCAACTGCCAGGATGGAAAGCATAAATCAAAAGTTCTGTAGATGTGCGATAGAACCTGATGAAGTCAGTAGCCAAGCATCAGAAAGAGAAGTAAGGAGCAAGTCAGCCTTTGGGCTTCCACCAGAAAAAGACTGCTGGTAAGACAGAAGTGGATCATGTTTATTTACTACAAACTATGAACCTAGTAGCTTCTTCAAAGATTTGTGTGATTATCTGTTCTTTCAGGCTTTCCAGGTGCACAGTCTTCACAGCTGGCATTTTTTGCCCCTAACTATTTTGATTCATGGTATCTTCCATTATTTCAAACTATGTTTTTGAGAGGGTTTTTTCAGATTTTTTCACCTTAATTTCTTCTACTCTTGAGCTCCTGAATATTCTAGGCCTCCAAGATTTCTTCCCCTCCTTTTCACCTTCTTATGCTGCTGTTACTCTTTATCTTGCAGGCAGCCTGTCTGGGGTGGCACCTGCCAGCTGACAGATAATAGTTGCAATGCCAAGCTGTGCTTGCAGTGGTACCAAAGGGCACAAAAATTGCCAAATCACTGAATCAATGAAACGATTAGGTTGGGAAAGACCTTTGAAATCACTGAGTCTCACCAATGACCAGAGATCACCGTATCAACTAAACCATGGTAATAAGTGCCATGTCCAGTCTTTCCTCAAACACCTCCAGGGATGGTGGGTGACTTCACCTCCTCCCTGGATGGTCCATTCCCATTCCTAATCACTCTTTCTTTGAAGAAATTCTTTCTGATGTCCAACTGAAACCTCCCCTGGCACAGCTTAAGATTTTGTCCTCTCATCAGTTTTGTTACCTGGGAGCAGAGACCAACCCTCACCTGGCTGCACCCTCCTTTCAGTTCCTTGTAGAGAGTGATAAGGTGCTCCACCTTGAACCTCCTCTACAGAACCCCAGCTCCTTCAGCTGCTCCTCATTAGACTTCACCAGCTTCATTGCCCTCCTCTAGATTCACTCCAGCACCTCAATCTCCTTCCAGAATTGAGAGGCCCAGAACTGAATACAGGACTCAAGGTGTGGCCTCAGCAGCAGCCACAGTGCTGAGGAATGTAGTGCAGTGTGCCATATGTAGTACTACTGAATGTAGTACAGTGTACAGTACCATACTGGTACCTCTGTATAAAGGTATTCTCACAATTCCCTCCAATCTGTAGAACTAAAGCTGCTCACGGAACAGCTGGAAATTTTACTGACACAAGCGTCCACATGTCTGCAGGACATCCAGACTATGAATGCAGCCCTCTAACACTGTCAATGTGCATTACTAAACTAATTAATTCACCATGTCTTTGTGGTGCTATAGCAAGAATTAATTCTGCTTGAAATTCATTCGATAAAAATGGAAAAGTGAAACTACCCATCTACATGAAGAATATTTTAAAATATGGATGTGTTTGGGAAAGTACTTCCTCCTGTATTTTGTCGTTATTGAACTAAGGAACAAATGGATCTCCTTTACTGTTAACTAATTAATAAATTATCATCTGTTCAGCCTGATAGCAGAGTTCCTTCTAATATGAAACTGGAGAAGAGTCCATTCCATACATCGACATTCAGCACTTTTGCTGTAGATGGTATCTGGAAAGCTGTAAGTGTCATTGTGAAGGGCTGATGGGAAGGGTGGGAAGGGGGACCCTTAATGAAATGACATCTTTTGTTTTTGTATTTGTACCAAATACACCTGGATATAAAGTAAACTAGGAAAAGATGTCCACGTTGACTAGTGAATAGTCACGCCAAATTAAAACAGGACTTTGAAATACAATTTTTTGTGTGTTTTGATTGAAGCTCATAACTTCTGTAGAGATTTTTAATTGAGTAAATGAAGGACTAGGAAATCAAGCCAGAAAGAATTCAGTGCTTCATGTGAGCATTGAGGGGTTGTACACTACATTAAATATTCTTTTTTAATTTATTTTAAAGCACTAAAACAAAAATAGATCAGTAGGGTGGGAAATACATTTTACAGTTGATATGTGCTGCATGTACAGCTGTACAATATTTATGTGTCCACTATTTGTTTAATCTATGTAATGAAAACCTGCTAAAGTCTCAGATTATCAAAATAGGAAAAAACTTTTGTATAATATGAAAAGTAACTTTCAATCCACATTGTTCCATATGCATTTCTTCTTGTAAAGATTTCCAGTGGGGAATAAAAGAAACATGCAGGATCCTGTCATGATCCTGTGTTAACAGTGACTCAAGATCTCAGTCTAACATTATTTAAAAACAAAACAAGACAAAACAAACCTAGATTGATGGGGTACAGAAGACATTGACAGCTAAGGAAGTGTCTCTATGATCTTGGGTAGTTGTATGATACCAAAGTTAGAGTCATTTCTATTGACTCCCTAGAGGATTAAGCATGTTCTTCCAAAGGTTTGCTTAAGATGTGTTTAATAGGTTACATTTGATTTTTTTTAGGTGTAGAAAATCAAATATGGATTTAAAGAAATCCATATTCATACAGATGCCAATCAGTTAACTTCTGTCTCCATAAAGCTGCATGGAAGATTTAAAATTATTCTCCAGGGAACTCCTTTTAAGTTAAATTCCATAGTCTCATATATGTGTTTTATGACAGCTTCACATAGCCCCAGTCACTTGGTCTTTGCACAAAAATGAATACAATCTCTACTTCATGCGCATTCGTTACTGTTTATTTTTATTTTTAAGTCAGATTGAATGTAATATATTAAAAACACTTTAATCATTTAGTTATAAGAATTCACTCAATAGATTTTTCTCCTCTCTTTTTAATAGGACTTTCTGAACAGAGTTCTTTTGATCTCCTTGACTGCTTTCTATATTGTAAGTCTAATCCTATATTTAAACATTTTCCTACATTTCATCAAACACTCTGATTTAAATTTTCCTTAATCTAGCTAGTCATATTAATCTACTCCTTCACTCCATATTGTAGAGCATGTCATTTCCTTTTAAAAATAAATAAAAATAAAAGTGGCTAATGAAAATGACTACTACAACATATTTGAAAATACTCCACAATTTAGCATCACAAAAAGTGAACATTTAAGAATTCTAAATGCCACCCTAATTAAAGGAACCTTCCTTTTAAATGTGCTTTTTTTCACATGCATAAGAGGCCTTATTCAAATGAAGGGGAAGACCTTTCACATACATGAGGCTATAATAGAGAGCTTAGCATAACTTCTACCTGATTTTCAATGCAAATGGCAGAGGAGAAGTTAGTGTGTTGATGCAGATTATGGTTTATCCTTCTCACACACCACAGAATTCTTCACGCTCTGGAAATATTTTGCTTATCAGTGAGAAGCAATGATCAACACCTCGCACCCCCAATCCCAGAGAGACTCAGAAAGTGAGATCATCAATATTCAGATACAGTCAGATTCTCACCGTTCCAGACTATTAATTTGCTCCTAAACTGAAGGTTTACTGTACAATTCGCAGTATAAACATTTTACTGCTACATATCAAATATCAAACAGAGTGATTAAAAGGCAATTTAACAATGCTAGGTTTCTGAAAAGTGGCAGACAATTGGTATTTAAATGCATTCTATGCAGGAAGACTGTTCCTTTTACTCTTCACTGAAAAAAATTAGTATTGTAATTTTCATTTGTTCAAAAAGCAGAGTGTAGGAAGAGATTTCTATGTCTGATATGGCAACTATTCTCAAATTAAACTTAACAAGTGCATATATTTTTCACAAGCCTTTACTCTGTTCCTGTATTTACTTTCTACAAAAGCTTGAAGTCAGTGCTCATGTCCTACACGGGTTCTCCTTTCTGAGAGAACAGGCACTATTTATGATGTGACAGAGGAAAGAAATGAGCCAAGCACCACAGCCCAGAAGCTAATTAATTGGTATTCACACTAATTTGGATTAGCATCTCTGACAGTGCAGGGGCAGTACTGTAGTTGAAAAGGGGAGGTACCTGCTTGGTGAACTGTTTTCATGAGGCTTTCTGACTACCTTGCTGGACTCATGTAGCTCCAGCCTGTCTTTAAAAGAAGTGAAAAAGAAATCAAACAAACAATAAAAAAAAAAATCCTCTTCACTCTACAGGACAAAAATTTGCTCCTTTCTGTTCAAGTCAATCTTCTCTAGAAAAGCATAGTGGATTTTGAGGTGGATCTTTGCTTAGGATGTCACAGTGATAGCATTGCCATTTTCAGCATTCATTCAAGTATTTCTTCCCCTGAGGAGAAAGTCTTAAGAAATTAATAATGGAAGTCATTCTGCAATAGATTTATAACATGTTTCTATTGGAGCTTTGTATGCAGTGGTGGGCTGATGTAAGGGATAATTACCAAGTATTAATAAACTTTTCAAAAGTGGACATCTTCTACAACTAGCCTGCCACCAAGATCTTTCAGCTGGATAGCAAATCATCTTTCAAGCTGTCCCTGAAGATGAAGCTGCATCTTGGAGATAGTTAGGGAAGAGGAGGACACCATTTTCCCAGCTCCTCCAGAATGCAAAAGAACATTTTTGCTTTTCAAATTTTGAAATAAAATATTCTGAGATCTTCAGTACTTTTATCAAAACATGAAATTTGAAATTATTTAAAGCAGGGCTCTATGTGCTCTGTTTGAAAAGCAGAGATTTTGTTTAATCAGTAATTTAAATGAGGAGAAAATTCTTTAGCCAACAGTTTTCAAGGTGTCTATATTTTTGATATTACAAAGGCTTAGAAGGGCCCCAGAAGAGCTCTAACTTACAATTTGGTATATTCAGTAAAGGTCATGGAGATTGTGTTTTGTGTAACAGAGGTGTGAAAAAGTCAATTAATATATTTTCATCTCAGGTACATCAGACATGGGGTCTAGAGGGTCATGAAATGGTGTCCAGGAAAATATTGACAGCGTGTGTTGACTTTTCCCCTCCATATGCCTGAACCTAACACTGTGGTGGTTCCTTCTAAATAGAGCCCTTGCTGCTGTGCTTTCTGTCTATGACACTGCAGTGATACTGGATTGCTGTACTCCCCTGTTATGCCAGTTTATGCCCTAGCACCCTTTGGAAGTTAGAGGCAGATTCAGTTCACCCTAATCTCGATGGTGAAAAATTTTGTTTTACTGTAACCCAAGTGCCTTGATGCCTCTGGATTTCCAGACGCCTCTGAAATATTGGTTGCTTTTTTCCTGTTTGTCCTGCTGGATCTGAAGTTGCTGAGAGGAAAATTGTGCCAATGATGAGCTCTTCTGACAATCCTGCTCTAGGTAACCTGTGATGTCTACGAGGTGTTTATAGTATGTCCTCACATGGTTTTTATATGGTTCTGCAAGAACAGTTTTCTTAAGACCTAAAGCTTCTTCCAAAAGAACTGAAGATCATTTCACACACAGATGTTGAAAAATGAAAATATGAAAAATAATGTTTTTGTAGGAAATGTCTTGTTCATACGGGGTACCTATAAAGTGTCAAATGGTTTTTCATTATGGTTAATTTTATTTGCACTGCTATTTTTAACAATGTAAAAACATATCTGAAATAGCAGATATATTTTCTATTTTACATCTTAGCATTGATAACTTGAATATAACTTCACAAATTTCCTAAATGCTAGATGAAGATCAGGATAGGATGAAAACAAGCTAACTGAAAGACAGCACTGAGAATGCTTTTTGATTGATTTAAATATCCAGAGAAACAGTTCTGGATATCAGAGAAGCAATCTATGGATCAGCTAATTGGATTAGATTTTTAAACGGTTCTATGTGCATTAAAACTGGCAATGGCTCTTAAAAATAATTATTTATGCCTTTCTATAAATTCTTACCAATGCATAGCAAAATACTCATGGTATGTCAAGTAATAGGGCAACATGGCTAAGATCAAAGTCTCGGCAGATTTCTCCCATGAGAGGGAGGAGCAGAACATGTCCTTTTAATTTTGCAACTTTCTTTATATGCAGTGGGCTCGTTTCTTGAAGAAGCACTATCACTGCTTCATGTATGACCAAGCAAACACTTAAAATAAGTGCTAAAATATTTCTATCCCAAATCATTAAGACAAGGTGCAAAGAGTCTTAAAAACCATTTTTTTAAAGACAGCTAAGAGGATTTTCAGTGAGTCTTAAAAATGTTGCACAAACCCAAGACTCAAACACACATCCCCATTCTTTGCTGCACTTGCAAATGTAATTGATTCTTTTTAGGAGACCTGTGAACTTTTCAGCTGGTGTCCTGGCCCACTAGTTATAATGGAAATTGTTTTCCAATATTCTTTTTCAAAACAGAAGAAAATACAAAAGAAAAAAAAAAGACAAACCAAGAAATTAAAAATGTCATTAGTTTTCACATGATTAAAGGAAAGATTAGAGTTATGAACAACACAGGGAAATAGAGTATAAAAGGCCTGAGGATTTATAAATGGGTTTCTGAGATAAGACTAAGAGTACAGTACTTAAGCTTCCCACTCAGTGCATGGGAGTTGGATACCTGTGAAAATCAATCCTTAAAACACAGCCAAAACCAAAACAGTTGCCTCACTTGACTCCTATGATTTTTCAGAGGCTGAGCAGCTGGTTGTGGGTTTCAAACTTGTTTCTTCATTTATGACCAAAGGCCTGAGTCCTGCCCTCAGCTAATATATACAACGACAATCTATTAAGGCATGCAAGGATAACCCTAAGCACCAGTCTGTAAGATCATTTTTATAGACAAAACACAAGAGTTCCTATGTCTAATACATCTTTATGCATTCTCAAGCACTCCAGGAAAATACTTTCTGTGAGGTAAGATTTAGAGTACACAAATGCTGTTTCAATCCTTGCTTTCCACTTCTCTGAGAAGTCATAGAACCATAGAACCATAAAATATCCTGAAGGGACCCATAAAGGTCATCAAAATTCAGGTCCTGCACAGGTTATCCCAAGAATCACACCATGTGTCTGAGAGCATTGTCCAAACACTTCCTGAACCTTGCTAGGTTTTATCCTGTGACTGCTTCCAGAGCCCAACCATCTACTGCATGAAGTGGGATGTAAAACATTGCTGTACTTTATATATGCAGTATCATTCCATAATTGTCAGCCACAGTGATTATTGTACCCTACTTAAAAGGAAAATACTGACTCTAAAGACATATCAGTATAATACAGCCATAGGACAGTAGAACCTATTCACTGACTCTGGGTTTAATTTTTTTTCAAGAACTTCCTCAAATCCGCACACAATTCTTAGTGCAGCATTCTACATTTGGATTTTCAATTTAGCTGAAGGATCTATAAAAACCTGTGTTGCTCCAAAACTCCCAGTTGACCACAGAGAAAAGGCAGCCCAGGAGTATCAATTATCCTTGTCAACTGTAATTTACACTTTCTAAAAGACTTGGCAGATCTCTTCTTTCCAGATGCTGTAATAGGAATAACGTATGCAGTAAGCTGAAAAATTAATCTTAATAATATTGTTCTTCAGTAATATTTTTCATTCTGATGGAATGCCAAAAAGATTTAGATGTTACACAGAAAAATCTGTTTGAATACCATTTGTAGAGTGCCTCATAGTCAGAGCAAAGAACAGAGGGAAAAAAGGTGGTCAAATAGCTGGAGCTCTGAAAAACTGAAATAATTCTGAAATTGTGATTGTTTTTATCATCCTGTCATTCCTCTTGTATGTTTTTCTAGATCAACCTGTTGTTGTTTGTTCTTAGTTCAGTTTGCAAACCATTGGGAGTAAGAACAGTGTTAGCACTCTATACTTGCCTAGCCTGATGGGAGCACACTTTTTATGTTCCTCAAGCATGTAGAGATTGAGGTTAAATAACAAAGCAGTTTAGCATGCAGCCTGGCAGGCTACCCTCTCTAGCAAGAGGATATGCTCTTCTACCACTCCAGCTGACATGGCTTCAGCACTATTTTACCAAGACATGGCTTCAAGTGATACCTTCTGGAGGCTGACCTGGAACAGAGACTAGACAGAGCAAGAGGATAATGTAGATATTTATTAAAAGGCCTCAATGGGCACACCTGGGCTGGACACAAGCGTCCAGCCAGACCACACCCAAGATGCCCCAAAGTGGTTAAAAAATGGACACCCGACCATAAGGTCCCACACTTATATAAGTTCTGATCCATCAGCACATTAGAATCAATTGTCCAACCATAGCTTCAGGCTATGAAGCTTCATCCTCCTGGTTTTTTCTTCTCCCTTCACCACTGTTGTTGTTCTTGGGCCCAAAAGTTGGCCTTGGTATCGAGCTAGAGAAGGAATTGTTTTGTCTATCTACTCTGTGGAGAGAACTCAGTAGCACTTAATATGAAACTTAAAACTACCCACTAAAACAGCAGAGAATCTAAAAAATATAAAAGCTAAAACCAAAGACATCACAAATTCATCACTGAATTTCTCTTGAAATTTTCTTGCCCATGTCCTGATCAGACAGGCTCTAGACAAGCCTATGAGAAGTAAAGGAACTTTAACCACAGGGAATGTAGCTGGCAGCAAATTTTGCTAATGACTCCTGTAGATTTATTACTAACAAGGCAGATGTATCAGCAAGAGTGAGTGATTCCTTGGCTGTGGAATTTAACTCTTGTTACTAACATATTCTGGAGTGCCAACTTTTAATTTGGAAATATTATGTTCCTAGCCCCCATGGTGGGGGTCTAGAAAATCAATTTCAAATCTGTGGTGTTTCCAATTTTTAACAACAGGCACATTATTTTGTAAAATATAATAATAATAAAAGTCATATTTTCTGCCTACCTGACTCTCAGAGTCATCTCTCCATGTAGCTGCTTCCTATCTCCATTTTCCCACAAGAGGGAGTGAAATTTTATTACATAGCTGATGTTTCCAGCACTCTTGGTCCAAGAGTGGGACAATGGTAGGGAAGGATGCTGACAAGTGACTATGGAAGTATTTGAGATAAATGGTACATGAGAAGACAACTGCAGAAAAATTAAAATAAATGTATTCTAAAAAATGAAGAAAATGAATGAGTGAAGAGGAAGCTAGAGACAGGTTCAGAGATAGTTTTCTTTAGCAGTATTTTAGGGCCTAAAACTTTCTTATGAAAGTCCGAGAAATCCAAAAGAATCCCTCTTTAAAAAAAAAAAAACTATGTAAATAGTCATGTATTTTGCATAAATTACATGTATTCAAGCCCAAGCCATCACCTTGTACATACTTAAAATGGGAATGAGGAATGGAATTGTAAGCTGATTAGGTGATGGATTAACCTTTTCATGGTATTGAGGCATACTTACCGTTACATATGCAGTGTGCTGCCCATTAGAATGGTGGTCATGAGTATCATGATGTTCACATGCTATAAAGTTTTAGATCTTAACATGGAGCAAAGCAGTTCTGGATTAAAAGAATTAGAAATACTGTACCTTTTCCCACTCTTAGACAGCTCAATCTTAATTATTGCAGCTGCAGTGTTTGGCACCAATACATATTCGTAGGCCCATTGAAGTCAATAAAACTCTTCAAGGCCAAAGAGTACCTCACAACAAATCTTTTCCCAGGACTGGGGCCTGGAATTGTTATGAAGCACAGCAGCTGTGTGAACATTATAATTAGAGCATGTCCTCATTCTGCGGTCAAATTCAAACAAATGCATACCCTCTTCTTGACTGGACCTGTTCCTACAGGCGAGTGCGCCAACTTCAAATCACTTCTCAATTACACCAAGGGGCACACTCGCAACTTTGGCTCACTTTAGGCACCTCTCTGAGGTTACAATTCAGATTCATGAAATGTAGAGACCTAAGTGACCTGTAGTTAATGGACAGAGGCAATTGTCTTCTAAGTGTGATTCAAAGCAGCTACTCTGACTCCTTAAATGCAATGGTATGTTAAACTGGTCTGATTTGATACACCCTGTTCAAGGCCATCTAACCCCAAACAAGACAAAGACTCAGGAAAACAGTTTGAGCAGATGGGCAGAAGAGACTGCTCTCTGAGAATTATGATGATTCACGGTGAAGATTTAAAATGAAGTTACAAAGAAAAGCTGGAAAATAACAGTGAAATTTGATTTGGAAAAAAAATTGGTTTAACCACACAGAATTAAAAAATAGGAAAAATTATCAAAAATATTAGAAAATAGGCAACATTCAAGTATAAAAGTTTGTTTTTAAAGTCTTCAGAGAAAAAGAATTGTACACAAAATTTTCTAGTAAGCAGAAGGGGAAATGGAATTATTTATTAATTATTTATTAATTAATTATCAACGACAATTATGGAAGTAAAGAATGAAGATATGTAAATCCAATTTTCAAACAAATTTAGGGAATGCTGGATACAACTTGAAGATCTTGGGCCTTCTTAACTGAGTATCATGTGGAAACAGAGGACTTATTGCTGAGCAATCTTACTGAAGATATTCATGTTCATCCACACTCCAAGCATGAATAAATTCAGAAGAGGGTATGTCACGAGCATGAAGCACTAAGAGGCTGATAAGAGATCATTAGAGTACTGAATGTCCTGATTGTCCTGATTTCTAGAGATATGGGGAGATTGTGAAGTTTGCAGAGCCTGGCTGGTAGCTATGCCTCTGTTAGAGGATGGGGCTTGTGCTCCAGTCCCTGCTTGCCTAACACAGCACACCACGAGAGGCCCAGTCTAGCCTACAAGAACTGCCTATCCTCTAAGAAGAGTAGTTATTCCAGTGGCCAAGCAGAAGAATTGTAAAGTTTCTTTAGCCTGGTAGCTTTTCAGCAGGCTGGGCTTCCTTCTACCAACCCTTCCACAACCACTCCGGTGGAAAGAAGGACCTGGACTGAGCTCAGCATCCTGAAGTGTCAGCGCTGGATTTCTCCTAGTACTGCTTCTTTCCTTATCCCCTGCAACTAGACCAGCAGCTGGAGTAGATGGAACAAATGCAGCTATCCACCTGATCTGCTACTCTCTTCTCTTCCCCATAGCAGTCACCCATGTCAACAGGTACTTAAAGGAATAAATTTCTTAGTGACCATTGATGCTCGTGGTGTGAAAAGTGAATTTTTGTTTCTTTGGAAGAGAACCTGTGATGGGGATTGGGATGGGGAGGGAATTGGAGAATGTGTTCCAGACACTGCAGCTGCTAAGGCTGGGTGATCTTAATCTAAGCAACAGTATACTAAACATAAACACTTCTAATTTCAGAGTTCCTTTTTCTGGGTGTTTGACACCAGTTGGGAATGGCAGCTTCTTGTTCTTTCTCTGTTGCCCAGCTTCCCAAGCCAGACTATTCTACCAGAAAGTTTGTGGTATGAATTCTGTATCCCTATAGGCCAGGGAAGAAACTGGAGAGAAGAAGGGTCTCCCCTTTAGCATCTTTCTTTCTAAAAGTCCATGCACTGACAAACTGGAAATAACAGAAATATTCCATCTGGTTCTTGCAGGTCTGAGGTACCTGCTCTAGAGAGATGCAGATATTTAAAGACATCTCTATCTTCTGCATGTGAGCTTAAGTCATGTCCTGTAGTCCACAGACCTTCCCTACCATCCTTGAAACAGCTGAAATTGTGCACTGATTGGATAGAGAATATGTATATCAAAAGTAAGTGCTTTGTGTCACCTTGCCAAGATACCTGCAGCTGTCTATGGAGACACTTAAGCTGATGTTCCAGGCTAAAGGGGATAATTTCCAGTCTCAACCTTGGCCACTTAAAATAAAAAATGAAATTGCAGCAGTGGGTTGTACTACCATCCCATTAAAATTTAGGAAGGAAAAAAATGCAAAAGAGTTTTTGTCATTAAATAGCTTAATCTCCTGAGACAAATACGATAGGAAAACAACAGCTTCAAGTTTTGCTTTCCCTTCTTTGGGGTGTAAACTCCTCCATCTTCCCACTTCCACATCATGGGCAAGTATAATAACCACTGCTCTACAAAGTCAGGTTGGTTCTTTTTTTTCTCCCAGCCTCTCTTGTTGATGCTATTCCACTTCACATAAATAATTAAATATTACTGTTAAATAATAAATATTAAATAAATGGGCCAGAGAGAGAGCAGGAGAAATCCTGGCACTAAGATCTTTCTCATAACATTTTCACGTATTTTGTGGGGATTTTTTTGGGGAAATACTTCATTTTTTTGTCTGCATTTCAAAAAAAAAAATTATTTCTTTTTTCCTACCATTTGTATCATAAGTTGACTAAACAGAACATGAGGACATATGGGTTTAAACACTGTTTATGTTTCAAATCTCAGGCAAAAAAATGCCAGAAATTGTCCAAATTAATTACAGTAGGGAGAAGAATTGTAGAGGTAAGCCTATTCCAATTTATGGTGTGCCTTTTTAACTAGTGCCACATTTAAGTGAGAGAGTTTCTCTTCTGTGTGCTATAAACATGTATTCAGGCAGCTGTCTAAACAGAAGGTGTAGTGAAATAAAAAAAAAACACAAAGTGATGTTAAACTCCTGGAACAGCTGTTGAAGTGGAAAATGTTTGCAAGTCATTGCTCACCTTCCAACCTGGAGCATTCTTCTGCTTTGAGAATATTTTTTCTCCCTCTCCTTAAAAAATCCAACAAACTAATAAATAATATGTTCACCAACACTGTCTGAGTAGGGAAATACCAATCATGAGCCCAGATTTTGAGCAGCTTGTAGAAGGATTTGAAAACTACAAAAATTGAGCACTAGATATTAAGTGCTTGATGTTCAGGAAAAAAAAGATGTAACTTTATTTTCAGTGATTCATTTCTTCCAGAAGTGTAAGCCACAGACCTGCATATTGGTTTTCTACACTTATCATAATGAACCATTTTTTCTCATGCAAATTACAAGATACTCAGAAGAGAAAATTTGAACTGATAATTTCAAGATAAGTTATTAGACATATATTTAACAATATAAAAACCTGTTTATAAAAACCTGTTTATATTTAACAATATAAAAACGTAACAACTGCATGAAAATTTGTGTACATTTTGCTCAAAATGCATTTCACTACTCTAATTGAATACACTACTCCAGCTTGGTTTTAGTCTTTGGACATCTTTACTGTGACTTAAATTTGCCAAGTGTGCTGTTTATTATGAAATGAAAAATGTGATTTTAGTCTTTCTTCAGCCTTCAGACCCTTCGTCCATAGAACCTGAAAGCAAATATTCAGGGATGGGCTGATGTGGTGGCTGATTTGGTTGCATAAGACAGGGATGCTGTGGAAAAATGTTTGTAGTTATTCAAGCCCACATTAGGTGTTACTAAAATGCAATGAGCTGTTCTGAAGATGTGCCTGTCATTTTGGGCTGATGACTTGCAGAGGCTGGTTTTGAACCAGAGTGGGGCTGTTTCTGCCCTGTAACCAGGAAATAGAGCTGTTCTAGTTTTACTTCAACCCATTACCAAAGCTTATATGGTAGATTTGGATTCAAATCTGTCTCTCCTCTTCAGAATAAGAGGCTTTACAATAGGAAGTTTTGTTTTCTGTACATCCCGCTATAAAAATATGTATCAGAATTAAAACAACAAACTTGCTCCTCAACACAAAGGTTATCACAGCATGTATTAATGGCTAAAATAAATACATTTTCCCAACAAGACGAATTATGCAGCAATATTCAGTATACCTGGAAAGGTCAGCACAGAACTCGTCTGGGAGCAGAACCAATAAATTATTTGTGTGATAAAAGCAATGTGTTGCCTAGAACAAAATGCACTGTGTTTTTTAACTCTGACAATTTATTTTCCTTATAAATAAAATATTATCCATGGTAAAACAATGTAGTGTGCAGTGAACAGAAATAATCTACAATTTTTAGCATGCACTTTAACAATGGTGTGAGTAACAGTGAAACAAGTTCAGCAGTAGATGGAGACTAAGAGCTGGCTCTACAGGTAGGGAAGAAGAACTGTGGTTTTATTGTTTCTAAAAATACTATGATACAATCAGCTCTTGTTGCAAGATGTGCAGCCAGCTGGAGTGAAAATTCATAATGACAAGTAGATTTGTATATTCTTTCTGTCAAAAGTATCCATTTGCTTCATTTTTGTTCTTTCAGTGGCATACATCACCCTGCATGTGCACTGAACACTCTGCTAAATCTATCTTCAAAATCCTTTTGCAAGTTTTTTGAAAATTTCTTTAATTTAGGCTGCATAATTATTTCATCATATATTATAGTCAGAGAAAGGTGTTTTAAAAGATCTTTTAATTTTTTTTTATTGGAAATCTTTGTATTTCTAGTCAACCTGAAAGAAAAATTTAGGTCATAACCTGCAAGTCTATCTTGCACATCTTCCTCTCTTCCCCCTAGCAAAGCTACTGTAGGGTCTTTCCTGTCTGAAACCTGATGGAACCTCCTTTAAGCATCCAGATGGAATTAGGGCAATAGCAGCTGCAACTTCTGTTATATGCAAACTCCATTCCATGGTATTCCAGCCCAGGCACTTCAATATTTATAGGTGACAGGATAGAATCAAAAAGCCTTTCCTGAACCACTTATTTATGGATATTTTGGGTTCAACAGATGACCCTGAAACTCAAGGGTGTGCTGCTGCCTTCCTGGCAATATGTGAATTACCTCACCTCATCCATGATGCTTGTGAAAAACTGGCAAGAGGAAGTGTGATAAATCAGTTTATGTTCACTCAGCTGAGTGACAGTTTTCTTCTGTTACCTTACTGTTAATTTATTTCTAAATTTAGAAATTCAGTTCTATCCTCCCCCTCTTTGTTTTTTATCTTTTTTTTTTTTCCAAATAGAGTGCAAACTTTGGGAGGATGAATGTTCCTAGAGATAAATACCATATCTGCTTTTTGTTCAATACTATAGAATATGTGATACTGATGAATATTTAATATTTTTTCTTCTTTTTTTTTTTTGTTATGAACTATCTCATAGTATAATTGCCTTTTTTCTTTTTAAATACATCTGTGAATGTATTGTGACTCACACATCAACCAGAGATGACCACTTTAATGGTTTTAATTCTTCATACTTCGCCAGCTGTGGCAAGATATGAAGTGAGATTTGCTAAGCCATAAGTCTTTAAATCTGTCCTGGAACCATGAGAGTTTATTTATTTGTTTTTAGCAAAACCTAGAAGTCTCCTAAACTTTTACTGCCTTTTGAAACCAATGATTTACAGAAATAAACAAAAAAAGCCCCACAGTGACATTGGTGCACCATTTGCTTATACCAAGCATTCACCTGAACTCCCCTTAGATTTCTGCATTAATCCTAATAATTTATCATTAGGCTCCAGTTACATTCACTGAGGTAATCACCTTAAATGTTGCCTCTTATAAGGAAAGCCTAGAAAACTCGCCAGAGGTCTATGAAGTGTGAGCTGAATCCTGTAGCCGTGGTCCTTAGAACTGGAAACAGACAGAAAGCTAAATTCTGATTAGGTGACTGGTACCACAGCTTCTCTGATGGAAACACACTTTCCCATCCTATCCCCAAAATTAAAATGGTAATCATCAGTAAAGAAATTGTAAACCACTGTCCAAAGACAGTGCACTGTCTTTAATACAAAAAAAATCAATTATAGTCTGTCAATTTTATGTGAAAAGTAACAACTATATTTTCACCAAACAAAACCCAAAATATCTTTACAATAATGTTTTCATTCACTTGACATTAATAGCTTGGTATGAACTACAGTGTGATGGTGTACAGTGCGTAATTGTACATACCAAAGGTCTAAGTCTAAACAAAACAAGAAGATATGAAATTTTTCAGTCGTCTTCAACCACTTTAATTTGCATTTTCATTTTATGAAATTTTTAAGTTTCAGCTTTTCATTCTGATCTAAGGGTTTAGTTTTTTTAAAATTTATCTACGCATCTCTAAATTCATTACTTGTTTCTCAACCAGGTAAAATTTGCCTTTCAATTTAAATATATTTTCATTTTTGCCAAAATTAGTTTCAAGGGGGATTTTTTTGGATTGAGATTACAGAGTATTTCTCCCTTTTCTTCTCCCAGGGTTTCCCAATGTGTCACTCTGCTGAGGACAATATGTCCTTTCAGATCTCTGAGATGACACTGGTCCCTATATTACAGTAAGAATTTTGCCTCATGTCCCATGAAGTTCAGCATGATAATAAGTAAGATGCAGCTAGGTTCCTGTGGCTACTCAGATTGGAAACTAGGAGCTTTATGCTTGGTGTGACAGGCAAAGGGCAGCTCTTTTCAGCACCAGATCTCTAAGTTAGTTCCTGCCCAAGAAAGCAATTTTTACAGATTTGTCCTGAACAAATATAAACAGGATACTGTATCGTCAAAAGTAGAGAATGGGTATCACACTAAGTGCGATGCAAATATAGGATTTTGTACGGGAGTTTTGCATTTGTGGCTGGGCAGGAGACACACCCGGTACATCAGCCATGGGACAGACAATGTGCACACTCAGACAACTTCTCTGTCCTGGCCTGCTTTCTTGTCTCACCCATATGATTTGGAAGAGGAAACATAAGGAAGCATGAGATCATTGGTAGATCTTGCTGAAAGCACTTGAGGATAATGTGCCAATTATCTATGCAACTGGGCCCTGTTACAAGGTTAATAAATATTTTTAAATGAAACCTAGAAGTTCCCAGTAATTTTAAAAAAAAGATGGAAAAATTGAAATCACATGACCATTTATTTCTTCTTTACTCTCTTTTTTCCTCCTAGGAAAGAGTAGGAGAGAGTANATATATATATATATAAGAGCTGAGGTTCTGAAAACATTAACTGCTACCCAGAATGTCGGAGCACAAAACTTTTTCACCTTATATTTTACACTAAATCTGACTAAAGAACCTATCAAGAGACTTAGCAAATCATCACGTCTTACTGTAAAGTAATTTACAGTTGCATTTGCAGGCAGGCATCAGCAGGCTCAAAACTCATTACAGCCAAAGATAACAACATTAACTTAATCCTGACAGGCAAAATACTCTAGTCAATACAATTGCAGGTATGGTGTGTTGAAATATCCAACTGCAAACAATCCTGAGAAAGGTCAATGCAGCACAAGTGCTTAACAATACAAGTGTTCCAGCCTAGTGTTTTAGACAAAGGTTATCATCAATGCTCAAATCAGAGAAATTCACACTGAATCATTGCCTTTGAAGTTTTAGAAACACCAATCTTTCATCATAACCACAAGTAGTACTATTCATGTGTCACAAAGCCTTTGTTTAAAAACTCCATTAGAAAATGTAACCAACTCAAAAAAGTGCGCAAAGAAGTAGTCAACCATTTATTTGCATTTTTACAATTTGTAATCTTTCTGTTCATAATATCTTGTTTACAAAGAAAGGTGGGTAAATATCTGAACATTTGCATTGCTTCCAAGCCCATATTCTCTATAGCACTACCAATTCCTAGATAGTCTGTTGTTTTCACAAGACCTTTTGATTCATGTTAATAGTCAAGCTAGAAGAGAGTTGACTTGGCAAAGTATACAACCAAAGTATTAAATAAAGCTTAGCTGAATAGCTCTTTCAGGGGCACAAGCAGCTCTTTTGGAATCAAGCATTAAGAATAAAATTTTGCAATAAGAGTAATAGCAGTCACCTTCTGATTAGCAAAATTTCAAGAAAAAGCAGGAAAAGAAGTCCTGAAATACAACAATGATTTGCCCCAAACATATCTTTGTTCAGTTGAATTAAATCCCTTATTCATTTTGATGTTTGCAGTAAGTTTCTGATGTTAACATAGATATAAAACAAACTTTATAATATCTGTTGACCATATAGGGCTATTCCTCTGTATTTATTTAATGACAAGTGACTGAGGTCCCAACTTCTAGTTATATATGTGATCACATCTTTTTTAAGGCTAGTATTTTCAAGGTGATAAGACAAGAAGCTTGTTCCTACTAATATTTTAGATTCAAAAGAAAGTAACTACTATAATTATTAGGCTTTGAGGCCTCATTTCTGTATTGAATCAAGTCATGTAAGGGATAAATTTAAGAAAAATTCAGAAGTTCAGGAATGGATTTTTTTATCATTTTCCAATAAAACAATGTTCAGTATATTATAGTAGTGGATTAAATCTTCATGTGAAGAGTAACATGTACAAATAGCTGTAGAAGATTATCAAATTACTCTTTGCTGTGGTCTTTGCTGTGAGGGGACAGTTTTTATTACAATAATAACTGGCACGTTACTGAGTCATGACTCAATTTCTAGGAGAGAGCTGACGCTTCTCAGAGAGGGACAGTCTCGAAGGTTAAAGCAACCATGCTTCATTAAACAAATGCATGCCACTAGATCAAGTGCCAATAATGACATAACTGACACAGAGCAGAAGAGGTCTGCAACAGTGTTCTCACCTTGTTTCCACCAGCATGTGTCATTGTGGATGCCTGTACTGAGGCCCAGCACCAGCAAGGGGAAGAAAACAAATGATGCCTTCATAGGGAGAGATGGGCACAACACAGAAATGTAATTTATCAAAACAAAGGAGAGACTGGAGCTAAACATCTGCATACGTGTGTAGATAGACCTTAATTTCCACGGTGTTGCAAAGTATACTTTGGGGAAAGGGGTAAGAATGTTTTTCAGAACATTTGAATTGTGGCCTCTTTGTCAAACTGCAGATGGAATATGAAATATCAAGACATTTGTGATTAATCCACAATTTGAGTAAAACATCTGACTGCCTTAATTTGAATTTTGAATATATCTCTGAGTAAGTTTTTAAGAGCTAACGTGCAAGAAATAGTGGTTATTAATATAAACTGAAATGGTCAGCTATTAGCATAAATACTCTGCTCCTTATAAAACTTAATACAGGTCAACAGTTTATATCATTGATTCATTCTTTCTCCAGTGGTGATCTTAGCAGAGTGACATAATGGACAGCTAACTGAAAATAGTTTTTTAGTTATCCCAGCTCTCTATAAGTCAGCCAAGTATACTTTCTATACCAGATACATGGTAAGACCAAGCAACAATAGCTTTCTCCCTCATGTCTCAGAGACATGAGACAAAGACTCTGAAGCCAGAAGTTTATTAAGTTTTTATTTAAGTGCTCTTACAGGGCTCCTTCCCCCAAACTTGCAAAATGCTTTTAATTATATACAACCTATTCACTGAACCCAAACTGGCCACTCCTATTTGAAATTACTTTGGGATTTTTAGCCTTTCTACTTCGCGGGGAGGGTGCACACTTACTCAGTTGAGCACTGAGGGTCAGCAGTGTTTAAGTGATCTTGATGAACCATTATCCTCTCTCCATGGGAAAGAGTCACCTAGCACAAGACTATTTTGCCTTAAAAAATAAGAGTGGAAAGTACCATGTGAAGGTGAAATAATTAAATTAATGTTGTCCCTTACAGTCCACCTAAGGTGAAGTATACAAGGCCTGATGCAAGTTTGGATGCCCACAGTCTAGTGAGTAAAGTCATGGGACTGCCTGATTCCTGCCTTAACAAGAAAACTTAGAAGTTTCAACAGCTTTCCCAAGATCTTCATGTCTATTATTACCATTCTGTTTAAATCTTACCACTTATCTGTTCTGCTTTCTCTTCAGATCGAGGGGTTCAAGGTTCCAAAAGTCCCTTTAAAGGATATTTTAACTCTGGTCACACTTGCTACCCTTAGATGTTCAGATCATCTATAGTTTTCTTTCCTGGTTTTATAATAAACCAATCATCACACTTTTAGTCCAATAACTTCACCAGCAGCAAGATATTTTTTTAAGGAGAATGATAGTGTGGAAATGAAAAGGAACTGTGACAGGGAGTTTGCTGCTTCTGGCTGTGCTTGCTTTAAAAGAACAGCAGAAAAAGAGTACGAATCACCTTTTTCCTTTATGTGTGTTTTTGTGTACAATACACACATATGATGTGAGTGCACTTTCCTGTTCACGACTAAAAACTTGAAATAATTGACTCCTCAAGCCACTTCTCCATTATAGTGACCTCAAAAACTTGCTTCTCAGATGTAAAAGCCAGTAAGCAGTAATTAGGATTGAGAAGGCTTGTTGCTTTTTAACTAAGCTACACTATCCACTATGCCAGCATATTTGGGAGCCATGAAGGTTAATCACTAAAATTTAGCACATAGTCACCATGGTGAAGTACATTCAGTGCATTCAGACTAGGCTTGACTGTCTTGCCCCCACCCTAGTCACCCCTTATCTGTGCACCTCTGTTGCTAAATGCCTATTAGAGAACAAATTAATAGGTCTGAGGTACTTAAGATGATCTAAAGACTTATATTGATGTAATCTGTTTAAAATGATGTAAAGGTTTAGCATAGATTATACTTATATATCTGAAAGCTTTAGTTTGGTTTATCTGCAAAAGCCCTTCTAGGACACAGTTGGGAGGGAATAGAGGTGTAAAAGGAAAAGAGAAACAGCAGAAATGTTGAAGAACAATAAAGAAGTAAAGGTGCATATTTTGCCCCAAGCATGCACTTGAAAGACTATATAAGTACAGATCTAGGAACACATGGTTAGTCTGGAATACTAGAAAGATGCCAGTCAATCTAGTTTATTAAATATCTCCCAAATGTGTTAATGGGGAAATTACTGTTGACATTATTAGGCAGCCTCTAGATTTGTTATTTGGTAATCACGAGAGTTTTTTGACCCTTTGAAAAGGTAGAAATGAAATTTTACTATCTAGACTAAATGTATGCATTTATATATTTAAATAAAAACCTGTACAAAATAGAACTTTGAGGAGAGTTAATAGCATTTATCACCTTCCAATTTCCTATCTTCTCTGTAGCAGAATAGATATCACCTACAATGGACGCTGGGAATTCCTATAGTTACCTATAATTATATTATTTATTTATATAATTTCATATATCATATGTATAGTATATAATTTATATATAAATTTTTTATGTTATAGTTACTTATAGGTTATATTGTCAAGCATATGTACAAAGGATGGGAAACCTAATTAAGACTTTCAATCTTAATTGTCATTCTCCCTTGCCTTTGAGACTTGAAGTATAGAATCTTAAAATTGTTTTCCTTTTTTTATCCATCTTGTCTCTCCAGAAAAAAAATTGTATTTTTACTTCTACTGATTTGTAAAGGTACACAAGATAGCTTTTAGGCTTTGCATGTAATAAAATAAGATAGCATTTAAGGATTTAAGATTAGTTGGCATTTGAATTTCTGTCTTTCTTCCAAATCAATGTGAACTTTTCAGCCTATGTGCTAAAGACTGAAGTTCCACAAAGATAAAATGGACAACGTTTCTTTAGCAGACAATTTGTCACATAGCCTTTAAGTTTTACTAGCCCGGAGAGATATCCGACAACTAAATAGTGAAAGGAAAGTGAATGATTAGCTGGCAGACCTTCAGGCTACTGAAAGATAGTTTTAGTAGCCTGTCATGAAAATCTGTGGCCTCAGGCTGTGGGGCTACTTTTTATTTCCAAGCCTGTTATTGATTTTGGTATGAAGAAAATAATTTGGTGTTGTTGCTTAAGGTGTCACTGAGAAAGGAAAGAGAAAAGGGAAAAAGCCCCAACCACATGTTTCATTTGCTAACAGTTTTTAGTTCAAATTTACCTTTTTATTACAACAGGGATTGAGCTGGTAGATGAAGGGCATTTACTACTTAAAGGTACTACCATCTTTATGAAACATGGCACACTAATCGAAAACACAAGTAAACTGAAAATTAAATTTAAAAGCCTATAATTTAGTATCTTCCTTGCCAGGAATGATGACTTTCATTTACGGAGGGAATCCAGAGCCGCTCAGGGTCAGTCTGATGTGTGCCATTTTCAGGCCTATCATGGAGGCTGATGGAGTTGATTAATTTCTTGGAACTCAGCTTTGTCTTCTCCAGCTCACTGAACAACTTCATTTCAGCTGATGAGTTCAAACAGGGGTCAGAGCAATCCTCATTTCTGACAATCCCACAAAATGGGAATTAATTTTATGAGTTAGTACTATTGTGTTCAAAACTAAGCAGAAAACAGTCAGCTGACTTAACCTAAGGAGGGAAAGAAATATTCCATTTACAAAACCTACTAAGATATACTGAACTGTTTAAAAATACAGGAAAATATTTACACTAGCCAGGAAATATGATTAAACATCCCATAGAATCTAATGCCTGGAAATCTGTTTAAGATCCATTTTGGAGCAAACACTTAAATTGTAGCTGTTTCTCTTCATATTATATAAAAAACACATTCAGGGTGGATTAAAAAGAGTTTGAGAGAACTGAAAGATGCACGGCAGTGAGGAGAGCATACCTGCTTTCTAAGTAACAAGATTACAAGTTCTAATTTTGTTTCAGCAACTGCTACAATATAATACAGCAATGCTCCTCATGTAAGTAGTAATGGCATTTAACATTGTGAATACTGATACTCTCTTCAGAAAGTGAGTATTTTGCAAAGCAGTCTTCAATGTTTGCACTCAAAGATGATTAAATACCAGTAATATTATTAAACAAGTGCAATTATGAAAAATTATATGCCAATACCACCACTTGATCTGTTGTCATGTCTTTCAGGTACTACTGAGAGTTATTTTAAAGATTTTTTTAATAACTATTATTTACATAGAATGATCTAGAACTACTTGTATCTTACATGAGCAAAACTTACATATTAGAATCATTTGCTAAGAGTGCTAATGCTTTGGCATTTTTCTTCCTATGTTCTTCTCTATTGTTTCTTCTTTGAAAAATCTGCTACATCTGAAACACCACCTAGACATATGGAAGTTGTTTTTCTCTTTTAGTTTGCTGGGGTAAAATCAGTGATCAGGAACCAGTAGGCTACCATATTCAGCAGCAGTGATTGTGAGTTGTTTCAAACAGATCTAATTGTGTCTTCTTTTTTTGATGTAAAAAAGTTAAAACACAGACTTCAAAACGGAATTATGTTCAGGTCCTGTGATTATCTATTCATCTATAATTTCAGTAGTGCAACAAGATAGAAGCTGTAGATTTATCTGTTTCATCTGATTTTGAATGTGAGAGCAGTGTTTGACTTGTATCTCCACCAGTTTATATGAAAATATTGTGATCTTGTTCCTTTCTTCAGGGTATGAAACAACTCTGGTCGGATGGCATGAAGAAAAGTCAAATACAGTCAGATTACAAAGGTAACATTGTTACTTTGATGCTTTATTTTTCCTCCAAGTTGTAAAAGGATCTATTTGTTCCTTCCCTAACCTGGTGGTCCAGAAAACCTCAACATCCAAAAAGTGTCAATTCAACATTTGTTCTCTAGAAGGCTAAAATTAGAAATGCTGTTTTGGATGAAATAGCCATAGTTATGGGCTCATCCTGCCAAGAAATTTCTATGGGATTTTTAACTCTTGTATATTTTCTCACCCCTTACTTCTCTGGGAGACAGGAGGATGAGTTAGAACTTTTGCTTATCTCTATGATCCAGTTTGTCTTTTTAAATAGGATTGACTCCAGAAATTGCAGGCTTTGGGTTTAAAATACAGAATCACTTTACTGAAAGGAATATATGAAATGTTTTCCAAGTTAATGCTTTCAACTTCCATTGTTTTCTGTATCAAAAGACATGGCAAATCAGCAGATCAGAGTCAGAAAAAAAATATTTCCTCTGTCACTTGTGAATCCAACAATTGTTGAAGTTCTAACCCTGTGCTAGTGGAACATATGGAGTTTAGGAGCTTTTATTCATCAGCTGATGCTTGACACTAACTCACGTAATCCTTTAAATCTCCTTGTCCAATGAAGCTGAGAGCTTGATGCAGATCTTATTATCAGCAGGCGTGGATGAGATGATGTTTTTAATTGACAAAAGTATTTACATTCTCAGATATTTCACTCAGAATAAATGACCCTGTTGTAACTTGCAATGAAAAAAAGCAAACTGCGAATAACATTTTTAAATGTCACTATGACAATGAACCTTAGTTGCTTAGAAGTGACTTCTGAAAGATTTCTTTAAGTAGAAATACTTATCATTTTGATAGCAAGACTAAAGGGGGAAAAATGTGAGTATGGTTTAGTTCCACTGTAGAAGCCTTCAAGTCCTACAAATGACTGTCCGTGGCCTACAAAAAATTATGTCTTGGGCAAAAAAATGTGTTATGTAACTAATTTTTACTTTGAATAATGCATAAAATCTTTGTCACCAAAGGTATCATTTCCAAGGGGAAAAAAAAAAAAGAAAAGAAAGAAAAAAGCATGCATTCAATAATTTTGAGCAAGGTATTGCTCATTTTTCTTCAAATCCCTCCTATTACTGGGCTTACTTAAGTAATTAGGTCTCCCATTTTCAACTACAATTACTAGTTATCAGATTATACACAATAATGATTAAAAGATATACAGAATACTGAAAGTGGATGGGGAGAGTTATCAAATCCAGTTCTGTAAATGGTAACCCGCTTTGTGAAGTGAAAATCTGTCTTTTTAGACTTTCCTGCTTGTTTCTCCTTCCAGTACCTGCAAAACTTTCAGACTGCCTCTGCTTTTCCTAGTCAGGAAAAAAACTTATTTAAAATATAAAACAGGATTAAAACTTATATTTTGCTCACAACTATCCACAGTGTATCTAACACCTCAAAAAGTCTTATGATGTTTAACTTTTTTTTCATCAATAAGAAAGGAAAATAGGCTTTTAAAGTCTAGGGTCCTACTATTTATCCAGATTATGATTCTGTGCCATTTCTGTATTGACGCAGTGACTTTTACACATCTGGCATTTTCTGTACTAGACTGTAGTCAGACTGTGAGTGTCACAGATTAAAACAATTTCCAAATCCTACATACCTTGAACACGAGGATTACAAGCAGTGTTGCTTGTATTTTGACTGCTACAATCTACTTGAAACTCCTGGGCACTGTTTACATAATCTTCTGAAAATTGCTGCTGACACATAAAATGATTTGTGGATATACATACCTCTATATGGTAATTTCTAAAATGAAAACTGATTACTCAATAAGAATTTACACAAATTAGAATACAAGTATACTTTGCAAATGACAAGATATTAAAAATTATACAGGCTTTGGTGCTTTGTAGTGTAGAGAACTTTGAACTTCCACCAGTGTTAGGAGACATTCTATCAGCTGTAGATCTGTGTCTTTCATTGGCACTGTAAAGTATAAATTCAAATTGATCTTTTGATAGCAGAAATTTCATCCACAATTTTAGGATCAGAAAAGTGCAACTGTATTTGTATCTAGGTAGGCTGTAAATTGGAATTGCAGCTTTTTCTGCAGTAAAAATGAATTTATATGCTACTCAAAATGAACTGTAGGGTGTAAAATGAGCTTGACTATGTATTCAGATTTGACACAAATGCATTACATTTATTTCAGATGCTTCTGTGTCTGCTTAACAAATTATGGAAAGGTTCTAGTAGTCTTATGGCCCAATAGACGAAAGTAGAAAGAGGAACTGAATCCTAAATGAATACATAACAGCAAACACTTCTCCATCAGCCACTTGCCATGTCTCTTTCTCGTATAAAAAAATGGGCAATACATATGGGAACTGTGTGCTATCCATTCAGAAGTCTTCAAATAGCATTTCTTAATTAATCCTCGTAGGATACAGTTCTGAGAAACAGAGGAACTAGTGTCTCTCATAGATGAGTTCTTCTCTATTTAAAGAGTGTATTACATCAATGGAATGGCAACTATTATGAACTTTGATTTTGCATTTATTTTATCATCCTTAATCCTGCCTTTTGCAGCCAAGATCTCACATGCACAGTGTTTCACTATGCTCTGTCCATTTATGTTTAGAAAAGATAAAGCACGGATTGCAGCCCTGGTGATGCTTCCACCTATCCCTAACATTAACCTGACAATCTGACCTCATGTTTCAGGAAGAATATAATTTACTCATTATGGCCACTATGTTTTAGGTTTACTTCACCCTCTCAGGCATTATCACCTACACTGTTCTGAAAGGTTTCCCATGAATTAATATGCAATCTCTGATAAACTGGCCACAACACTCTGAAGATGTTGAAAACTGAGACCTGAGACTTGAACTGCTACTTAAAGTCAAGCAGAAGATTTCAAAGTCAGGAGAAAAATATTTAAATTCTCCAGATATGAGAATATACTCATGTTCTGCAAAATCAAGAGGTTTTGAAGACTCCATCACATTGAAAAATTAATTCCAATCATAATTAATATGAAAGAATACAATACCTACCTTTAGGGTGTGAGATCTGTCAACCAAATAAATTAGATTTATCTTGCAAAGAGCAGGTAATGTCATCCTTTGTTGACATCTATATTGATACTGACTGTGCAAAATGATGCATGAATTAATGAATAATATGAGGAGATTATCTGAAAAAACTGATAAAAACCAGTTGTTTGTTTTTTTAAAATCCTTTAATAATTTGCTCATTTCTTAATCTTCATGTTTATTTCAACAACTACCAGATGAAATTAAAGAAAAGAAAAATTGCAAATGGCAGATCTATGGTAATAAAAATGTGGTGAACAATCCAACATCAGGCCTGTAATGGACTTATTTAAAAAAACAAAACAAAAAAAACACCACCAAAAATTATTTAGAATAGATGAGGTGACAGTGAACAGTGAATGCCAAAATTATTACTTTGAAACGTTTGCAGTGGGGAATGTGAATTTTATATTCTAAAATACTGGTTACAGTTTGTAGTTTTATACAGTTACTGGACACACCCACATCTTTCAGCATTTATTTGCAGGCTTTTTTCTGCTTTGTATCATCAGTCAGTTGACATCAATCCTGTCACAGAGCCCCGGCATGGTTGGTGTTGAAAGAGACCTGTGGAAGTCTTCTGATCTAATGTCCCTGCTCAGGAAGGGCTTCTAGAGCAGGTTCTGATGGCATCCTGAATATGTCCAATACATTCCACAGTCTTTATGCAACCATTGCCAGTATTTCCTGCAGTTCGGCTGGGATGTGCGGTGTTACGATTTGTGCCATTGCCTCTTGTCCTGGCACTGCACATCACTGAAAAGAGCCTGCTCTCTGGCATCCTCTCTTCAGGTATTTATATGCATTAAGGAGATTCCCCAGTGAACTTTCTCTTCTCCAGGCTAAATAGTTCCAATTCTCTCATCATGTCCTTGCTCATAAGATGCTCAAGACTCCTCAGCATCCCAGTGGTTCTTTGTTGAACTGTCTCCACAGTGTCCTTTTCTTTCTTGTTGCCCAGAGCTGGATCCTCCAGGTGCTTCCTCACCAGTGTTGAGTAAAAAAAAGGATCCCCTCCCTTATCTTGCTGGCAATACTGCTGTTAATGCAGGAGACCATTTGCCTTTTTTTGCCACAAGGGCACATTGTCAGGTCATGTTCCACTTGGTGCTCACTAGGATCCCCCAGGTCCGTCGATGTAAAGCTGCTTTCCAGACTGTCGGACCCAGGCCTGTACTGTGCCTGAGTTTTTTTCTCTTCAGATACAGGCCTTGGCACTTCCTCATGTTGAACTCTTTGAGAAACATGCAAAAGACAGTGCACACAAAACTCACATTCTAACAAAATATAACAAGTACAAAACAAAAATTTTCATTTTCCTCCAGTTCCCACCCTTAACATTCATGAAGAAGAAAAGGTGTATCTAGCACACTGAACAAAAAAGATGCACAAAGTGGAGTAGTCAACACCTTTCCACATCTTGAGTGTGCCTAATATTCCTTTGTTGACCAGTACTCGCAAAGGATTCAGGATAACTAGGACCCTTCATATCCTTTCCCTGAAAGAATCCAAACTCTGTCATTTACCATTGGATTTAACCATAAAAGTCAAACCAACACACCTTCAGTGCCTACTATGTAGCTTGTCAGCTATTCAGCTCCCCACTCTGCATTTGAGAATCCTTTTTTGAAGATGGTGCCTCCTATAATGGATTTTATGGCAGACTTGCTTGCTGGAGTATGACTGCCTATTCTGCTTCACATCCTGGTGTTCAGTTTACAGGTTTTATACATCTGGTCTTTGCACTTCTGTATTCACACAGAGAAATATTTATTTATCTATCCATATTTAGGGATTTACATTCTAGATATTTAGATATTCTCTACAGAAGTGCTATATACGACTGGTGTGTGCCATTACACACAGATCTACACAGATATAATAAAGACCTCAATTTTATAGTTGCATATGGAGCTGTAAATTTATACTTATAAGGTACATCTAAGATTTTAGATTTACATCTAAAAAGCTATCATCTTCAGTTCTGTAAGGTTTTGGATATATCTGTGTTACAGTGAAGAAGACATCAGCAACCCACAGGAAGGAAGTGTTAAATTAATGTGCATCCTACAGTGATGGACTTTCCTGCTCCTTCAGCTCCCCTCAAAATAACCAGGCCAGCAGGGACAGAAGCTCAACTGACAGAACTGGAGAGTGGCAGCCAGAAGCTGTAAATTATCTCTGGTGAAAGGAAGGTTGTGTAGATACACATACATCAGTGTCTTAAAGCCCTGGGAAATATGACAACTGTTTCACTGCTTATCCCTTTTTTGCCTGCATTTCTGATCTAGTTATCAGTTGTTCAATTTATGTTTTGAAAACTCAATAAATGTGTGTTAAGCATTAAAAAAAACTCCAACAATAAACCCAAAAAACCTCCCCAAAACCCAAAACAAAATAAAAAAAAAAAACAGAGGAGGAAGGAGACGACGCCTCAGTTCCTTAGCACAGGCCTGTCTGAGCTATGTGCTATGACCCAGATCTTACTTTGCTCATGGACTGGAAGTTTTTTGCTCAAAACTTCATTTCATTATTAAATTGAACAAGCAGGAATTGCAAAGCTGAGCAGATGGTTTCAGGACACACAAAGTAGTTTGCCTCTTGGACAGAAAGATCATTAGCTATGGAAAGTATTAATTAACAGTTATCATTTGTGGGAGTTCTCAGCAGCTGACATTGAAAAGATCATCATTCTTCTACATAATATTTTTTTTAAAATATGTTATTTTAAAGTTATGAGTAAATTTGTAAGCCTACAGTGAAAATCAAATGGAAGTAGCTGTCATAAAAGGACCATTGGAAGTCTTCACTATAGCAATACCATGGCAAGATGTGGTACAGACATTTACCCCTGTGAGGGTGACCAGTTTTATTGGGGAAAAAAGACAACGTTTCCCCTTTGCATTGGTACACCTGCTTCAGGGTTGATCTGATTTTTCTACAGAGCTAGGCTCTGTCCTTTGGAAAAATACATTTATGATGGAGACTACAGTGCAAATCAGAGGTTGGGACACTGGGAGTGCATTGTTCTCCAGCTGCCTTCATGCTCAGAAAAAATCCACAAACTCTTCACAACAGTTTTTTATTTATTAGAATGAAGAAAAAAGGAAATCAATATTAATTTACTGTAATGTTTTAACGAAAGAGTGGAAAAGCTATTTGTGCAGAGTGGGACATTTTGCCAGTAGAGGAAAAATTATATTTAGAAAATTAAACACTCATTAATGAATGTTTAAGATACATAAACATAAGCCTATAAAATCTGTAACAGTTGTTTCAAATAAGATTTGTTATAGCCACTTAGGTTTTCACAAGTGTGATAAAGTCTTCTGGCAGAAAAAAACATAATTCAATGAGTTAGCAAAACTCAACAAACTGACTAATCCATTTAGGTCACAGTGATATTTTCAAGCACATAAACTTTCCTTGCATTCAGGGGGCAGCTCTTACAAATCAAACTACATTCATAAATACTGCTATACTAATGAAAGGAGGGTGAAAAAAACCCTGAAATTTATTAAGATTGAAGTTGGTAAATGCTTTTTTTTATTTTCCCTTGTGCTAACTTCTTTCAAAGTGAAGAGTACAAAGGAAAAAGTAAGTAAGTGACTGGCATGGAGGAACAGGGGAAAAATAAGTACTGATAGTGATTGAATTATGTTGGTCACACCAGTAAAACAGCTACCATCAGCACAGGAGACCTGGGACTGTCAGCCTGGTACCATCTGGCAGCCAACATTGCAGTGCCTGACATCAAGGAGGCAATGTTAACTCCACCACTGAAAGGGGCTGTGAACTACGATCAGAGATAGAGCCCCATCAGCAGACATCTATTTTCCTGCTTTGCCATAAACGTCAGTGTCCATAGACCCCTCAATTATTCAGTGTTCTGCTGAAGGTTAAAGGCTTAGAACTGATTTTATAAGGCAGTCTTGACACATATTGTTTCCCCTGACCACACACATGCACACATACACAGGATGCAGGCTGAGAATGCCACAGTGGATAAAGATCAGCAGTAATTCATTTGCAATAATTAAAGAAAAAATAAGCAGTGCTTATAAGGTGAGGAAAAAGCAAAAGAATTTTTTACTTTGGAAAAAATTTTTTGAAAGCAAAAGGCTAAACACATTCAGTGGGGTTTTTTTGTTGATGTTTTTCCCATTTTCAAAACCAACATTACAATTTTATGATGCACAAAATGGAAAACTTTCAAAAATGTCAAGTTTTGAAAAAGATTACTATGAATAATGTATTTCAATACAGCTTTGTCAAACTGTTCTATGGTACATACATTTGTAATTTCTTAACACTGAATTTACTGGGAAGTGACACTACTGTGCTCACGCTGTTCACACTTGTTTACAAATAGAGGCAGTCAGGCTTTGAGCTTCAAATTCAAGTGTCCAGATACTGACGTGACTTGCCTGAAAGCACTGGCAGGAAAAGTGTGCTGTGTTAAAAATTCATAAAGAACACTGCTTTTTATTTCAAGAGTAACAGGAGCAAAAGGTTTTTGCAGTGCCCTGGGAAACAGAAAGTTCAAATATTGCAAAGTTGCAGGAGCAGATCAGAGCATACTATTCGCAGTTAAAGCCTACAAGGCAGTTCTTTATAGTGTCTTGGGTGAGACAACTGAAGGAGAACTGAACCTAAGGAGCCAATTTGCTGAGTTTTGTTCAGTCTGTAAATTGAGTAGTTTTTATTATAGAATCGTGAACTGCAAGAGCTGCATAAAGAACAGTGGAAAACTGTATTTGAATCTGAGTAATTCTAGGTTATGTAAACTTATGTTTCTGTAAATCCTCCAAAATGTGAAATAGACCCATGAAAGGTTGCTACAACAGATTAAATCTTTCAAAGTCCTGTCAACAATTATTGATTCCATAGCTGGCTACTTTTTCAGACACCTTTGTGGGAAGAAGCTGCCTTCGGGCTCCAGGCTAGGAGACAGGTATGGGTTTGGCTTTTTGTTTTGTTTTTCATTTTTAAAACTGTTTGTGTGCTCAAACTTTCCCTTCAGAAATGCATGCGCTCACTGAGTTAGATCTAAGAGTCTGCTACCTAAGGTGTAACATTTCTTTATCCTCTTGTTCTTTTTATCCTGAAGTCTATGCTGACTGCTAACAAAAATGCTATGCATCATGTATTTTAAGATATCTTTAAATGAATATTCAGCAAAACTGCCTTGTATTTTAGACAGTTTTTGAATCAGATCCTTCTAGGAGAGACAAACAACTAGAAACACTTGTCAAATATGTTATTTCATACATTTCATTAATATCTATCAAATGTCTGTCAGATGGCTGACTGGATTCGTTGAGGAAAAATTAGTGGAGTAAAACCTCAGTTTTTGACAGTAGTCAAATTATGCAAAGGGGGTCCGTCTCAAGCCTATGCACACAAATACCTACACTTACAAGTACCAAGACAGCATCATTATGTGAAAAGCTCTCACACTTTTAGAGGGAGGGAAGTCAGCATGCACTAGCTGAAGAGCCAGAACTCAAATGCACACAACATGGGAAGCAAGCAGGAGGAACCAGAATTCTTTGTGCAGCTGAAGCCTCACTGAATCACAGTGAGGTCACACGAATGGGACAGAAAGACTCCCATGACTAAAGTACTACAGTGGGTGGGTACTGTACTTTCCTTCCTTAGGCTGGGAAGGAAAGGAGAGAGAATTTTCCTTTATGTGAAAAATTAGCAGGCACACGTGGGGCTCTGCCTTAGGATGGATGGCAAGCCAGTCAAGAGCTTATGGGTTAGAGGGTAGACAAACCTGGGTGATGGTGTCATGGTTAATTGCTATGGGCTCCTTCAACAGGATAAATAAGATGATAAGCCTTTCTTACAACAGGAGGAACCACATATTCACATGCTCCTGTCTTCATGGGACACTTTTAACTATCCTGATATCTCCTGGTAGGGCAGTACAGCAAGCCACAAGCAGGGAATTTGTAGAGCTGATAGCTTCCTAAGTCAGGTCATCAGTGTTTGGAAAAGGGTAGAGTCTCTTCTGAACAGGATACCTACAAACAATGAAGTCCTTGTGGGATGTGGAAGATCAGGGAAGACCTTGGCTCCACCGATAAGGAGATGATGGGGTTCAGGATCTAGAGCAAAGGGAACAAGGCAAAAAGTAGGATCACAGCTTTGGATTTTACTAGTGCAGATTTTGCCCTGTTCAGGGATCTGCTTGTAAGAGTCCCACAGGGGACAACTGTGGGGAGAAGAGGGATCCAGGAGGGCTTGTTGTTTTTCAGGAATCAAGTTCATCATATCCAAGCTCAAGAATGGCTTTCCCCCATGACCAGAATATCAAGCAAAGGTGGCAGAAGGCCAACATGGATGCACACGGATGCACATAGGTCTCTTGATTAAACTCAAATATCAAAAGGAAACATGGAATGTGGAAGGAGGGTGACATAGCCCAGGACAAATGTAATGACACTACATGCTGGAATGAGTTTAGGAAGGCCAAAACTCATCTAGAGTTGGAATATAAAGCCTCAGAAACCCCTTCCAATCAGAAATATTCAATGGTTCTGCAATTCAGTGATTTTGTGAAATAATCATTAAAATGTCCAGTTCTTCCTGGTCTGTGTTTGTGATTTTTTTTACTTTTTCTTCTTAGGTTTGTTTAGTATTCTCATTCATTCCCTGCTTAGTCTTGAGAAGAGGAGGCTCAGGAGGGACCTCATCGCTCTCTAAAATTCACTGAAAAGAGGTTGTAGTGAGGTGGGGACCTGTCCCTTATACTATGACTGCAGTGAGAGGACAAAAGACAATGGGCCTAAGTGGAGACAGAAAATTTAGATTAGATATTAGGAAAAAATATTTCCATTATGGGGCTACCTAGAACAGAGGCTGGACAGTGTTAAAGCAATAAAGTAGGTATTTATTAAAAAGGATACAGACAGCACCTGGCCATAGCTACACCCAGGATGAACCCCAGGTCAAAGAGTTTTCACACTTTTATAAGTTTTGGGCCATTTACATCTTGGGGTTAATTGTCTAATTACAGCTTCAGGTTATAAAGTCCCATATTCCCAGTCTGCTCTTTTCAATTTGCCATTGTTTACACTTTTTGGGCCCAAAGCTGCAGCAGTGTCCTTGGTTCTGGGGCTGGAAAAGGACTGTTTTGTCCAACTGAACTGTGAAGAGAACTTGCTAACCCTTTATAAGAAGTTTAGAGCTATATACTAACTCAGTACAGAATCTGAAAAATATGAAGGGTAAAACTGAAAGCATAGTTAAGGTGGTTAGGATTGGAATAGGTTGCCCAGGGAGGTGGTGGAATCACAGTGCTTGGAGGTGTTTCAGAAGTGTCTGGATCTGGCACTGGATTATATGGTTTAAGGGTTTAGGGGTACAGTGATAGTGATGGGTGGGTGACTGGACTTTGTGATCTTAAAGGTCACTTCCAACCTTGCTGATTCTATCATTCCATCAGGTGTTACACCATGTGTTTCTGAGTCATCTATACACATAGGCAGTCCCAAGGCCTCCAACAATTTTCTCATGTGCTAACAGCCAGAATACTTCCTACCTGGTGAATGTCAGCACCCTAATCCTTTCCAGGTGAAAATAAGTGGTGTACTGAGGATGTGAGAATCCTGCCATGAGACATTTATGAAGAAGCTTACTATTATTCATGAGGAAGCTTCTGGGAAAGGATATTATGCTCTGATTTGTGAGGTTAATACCCAGTGGATCAGGCAAATGTACCAGACTTCAGAACTCCATTCTTTCAATCTCAGAACCTTTAACAAAAGTGGAGCAGAACATCAACAACTTTCATTCCCCCCTCTTCTGTGGCAGAGCTGCTTCATATTCTCACTGGGACTATATAGCAGCTATTATATTTTATCTCGTCCTCCTTGGGTTTTTTCTCTTTTTTCCTTCTTTTTTTTCTTTTTTTTTTTTTTCTTTTGCTAGTTCTTGAGGAAAGTATTTTTCCTCATCTTCTCTACCTAGAAAGAGAAAGGATTTCAAGATGACAGAACTTGGGGATGAAGGGAGTCTTTTTGTCATTTCCCACTGATAACTTCAGATGATTAACAACTTTTTGTTTATTTGGAAAACCAGTCCATAGACTCAAATTATAATTGTCTTGACGTAGTAAAGACTTTCAGGCGTATTTTGAAAATGTATTAATATGATGACATTGCCTGCTTTGTAAACCCCAGAACAGCACAAATTTGATGCCTTTTTTTCCAATGACATGTCACATGCAAACATCTGGATTAAAAAACTGAGCTGCTCCACTCAAAAAAAAAAAAAAAAANNCCCCCCAAAAAAAAAAAAAAAAAAGGATGACCACAAAACTTTCTCTTTATGCAAAATGCTATTTTAATTAATTTTGCTTGGATGAAGAAGCAGTCCCCTGGGACCTCCTCTTACACACCACAACTCTGTAGCTCCCATGTAATACAAACTTCCACTTCCAGCAATAGATATGCAAGAATTTTTCTCATATCTTATTCAAGCTCTTGGTTTCTCACTACCTACACTTCTAGTCTCTGATTTTCACTCTCACCAAAGCAAAAAAATTCAAGGTTCCTGCGGGTCTGCTGCAGCTGCATGCAGATAGAGCTATGACTGTACAAAAGTCTTGAAGGTCAGACATCACTTGAGTACAGGTTTAGTGCCTAGTAGCTCAGATTTTAATGATATCTTTATTCACCAAGAACACTGTGGAAATTCCCCTTGTTAGACACTATAAGAGAAAAAGTTCATCTTTTAAAATTAGCATATGTATAAGTCAAAAGCTTCATCACAAAAATGCTGCCATGGTAAAGGGAAAGTGTCAAATACCTTCCAATGAGTAAAAGGTAGGGAGATGCAATTACAAAATAAATGTTTTCCGATTATTAAATAAACAAAATAGCGTAGACTTAGTTCTTGACAAATTCAGGTCTATTATCTTTGAAGTTTACCCATTTTAAATCTGACCAGATTTTTCCACCAGGAAAAGACTTTATCAGGCAGTTACTAAAAGAAAGCATTAAGTTTGTGGTGCTCGTATACAGAAAATGCAAAACAGTTTAGACAATGCCATATTAGTGTGTTCTTGCTCATTTATAGGATACCATTAGACAGTCTAAAATAATGGTTTAGTTAAAAAAATTGTAAGATTTATCATACTCTATATCTAGCCAAAAAATCTGGAACTACTCAAAAGAACTCAGTACTTCACTGTTCTGAAAAAATGTACACCATTTGTAAGTCCCTGATGGATGAGTTGCCATGTGGTAGATCCCTAAGACAGAAGGGAATGTGACAAAATGGATAATAGTCACATCTAATGAGGATTTTGGAAGAAAATGTTTTTGTTGCATTTTCTTGTGTTTCATACACTCCAACAAAACCAAATCACCTTTTTATATGAACTGTTATCACTAAGTATTCCAGGTAATGATGCCTTTTTTGGTGGGGCCATATTCTTTTCAGTAGTGGCTAGCAATAGGATAAGAGGCAAAAGACCCAGACTGAGACACAGGAAGTTCCATCTAAATGTGAGGAAACATTACTGTGAAGCTGAGCACTGGAGGCTCCTCAGAGATGCTGTGGAGTCTCCTTCTCTGGAGATAGCCAAAACCCACCAGGATGTGATCTTGGGCAACCTGCTTCAGGTGAACCTGCTTTAGCAGAAGTGTTGGACCAGATGATCTACAGAGATCCCTTCCAGCACCAATGATGATTCCACAAGTGTATGATTCTGTGATTGTGTTCTCCTCTTTCTTGGCAACACAGGGTTCTGATTGGAATTTGGATGTTCAGGATTCCAAAACTGGGAGATTCCTTTTCCTTGAATTTTAAGGGGTCATTCTCAGACCTTTTCCTATTATGAAGTTTTAACCTTGAACAAATTACTCACTATACATTTTCTGCTCAGTTTCAATATAATGCCACAGTTTCTGAAACTATTAATCATATTTCTTTGAACTCTTCTTATGCTTGAAAATAAACAAGACTATTTTCTTTAGAGTTGTTGCTTCTATTTATTACTCTAAAGGGTTTTGACATTTGAAATATTTTCCTTTTATCTTAGTGATAGCAGTGAATTTTAATAAAATTTTCATTTAAGGCTTATTTAAATTCAGGGGTGATTCTGGCTAATATACACTTTTGACTCTCTAGGAGTAAGTCCATCCAGAATCATATCTGTTCTTGCTCCTTTTGCATACAAAAATTTTTATTGATTTATATATCCTATCATTTTCTTTTTCAATGTTTCAGATTCTGTCTGATTTCCCATTTTTAACACCTTAAATTGTATTAAATCCACTCTGAAAACAGTTCCTCCCTTATAAAATCTTTCTTTGCGGTTTTCCCTTCCACAATCTTTTTTTTCAGAATAATATAGCAAGAAAATAGAATTATCTCCCCATCCCAATTTTCCTTGTAATTTAATTATAGAGACAACAGATAATTTATAATCTAAGATATTTCCTATTTCAAATGATTGCCAACTACTGCTCTTAGAGTCTGTATTGATAGATCACATCCTTTTGTTTCTAACACCCTTTCTACTCATTACAAAATATCTGAAACATACTTTTATGTTTCAGACGCTACTGCAATAGGACAAGAGATAATGGGCAGAAATTGCATTCAATTCAAGTTGAATATGAGGAAGAACTGCTTTACTCTGGTGGATGACTGTGCCCTGGAACAGGTTGCCCAGAGACATTTTGGGGTCTCTCTCACTGGAGATGCTGCATCTGGATGCAATTCTGTGCAATGTGCTCTTGGACAACCCAAATTGAGAAGGGACTTTGGACCAGATGACCCACTGTGGTCCCTCCCATCCAGAATTGGGGAATATTACTGTCTTATTAAGACAAAGTGCAAAATCACAGCTTTTATGAACAAATTAGAAGAAAATCTGCAACAGATTGGGGGTCTCACTAACAAAAGGAAAAGGGAACAGTATATAACTCTTGATGATAAAGCAATCTAAATGCTATTTATTCCCAAGCAATTTAATTTGAGGAAGCAGCAGGTGGGGTATTTTAAGTAAAGAGAAGAAAAAATTAATTCTATTGTATAATTCTTTACTAAGACTTCATTAGAATATCAGGCTGACTTCTGATTAGCTATGTTTAGAATAGTAATTTCAATGCAAAACCAGCCTACTCAAATGATAAGGGGTTTTAGAGAACAAATCCTAAAAGAAGAGACTAGAGAAACAAAAGTTGGGGCAGGATATGACTATTTTCTATAAATATACTTATTTGATAAACGCAATGAAAAGAAAGGACTGTGAAAACTAAATATGTTTGTACAAGATCACAAGAATGCAAAAATTAGTTATGGATATATCTTCTCAGCTAACAAAAAGAACATTTCTAACCATTGGAAATGAGGTTCTTGTGTGGTTTTTTGAATGGTGAAGTGAAGGCCTGGAACATACATAAACTAAAGATGATATTTGAAAATATCTGCTAGAATCCATGTGGTCACCAAAATAAAAGCAAGCAACGGTTATATTGATAGCTTTCAAAACTATATATACGTTTGTAATTTGAAATGCACACATGTGTAACAGATATATAAAAATATATATTTTTACATATGCATATATACATTTATATAAACATGTATATATATTTAAAAGTCTAATATTTGAAGTGTTATATATCCTCTACTTACAATAACTAAATATATTTCTTGTTTTGTTTGGCTGTGACACTGTACTGAAGAGACATATTCAGTGAGCTGCAAAGCATTCAGCTAAAAATCTTTAAAGAATGGGATCAACTCAAAGATCAGGGTAAATTTTCCTGTTCATTCATATTTATCCAAGATTTTTTATATTCCTATTGACTTATCCTAGGACACAGTCAATCTGAGCAACACAGCAGAGCTGTCCAGCCCTTGATACAGTTCATCCATGGAAATATTTAAGCACTCGTAACAACTTTTCAGACAGTCCATTAACAGCTTCCTTCTGTATTAGAATATGACCATTTTTTCCCTTCTCTTTCACTGTTTTCTCTCAGTCAATGTCCTCCTTTGTCCAAGTCCATTGTGAATGAAATTTTAAGTACATTGCTCCTTGTATTTTTTGTGTGCTTGATTGTTTTTCTGTTTAATCAGAGATATTTTACAGCTATTTGACAGGGAACGTGAGTTTTCATTACCTTACACCAATTGATATTTTTACAGTTTTTCAGTAATTCCAAATAGGATTAAAAACAGGTTTTCCTATTTACTTTTAATGTGAAACTACACAGCCTGAAAGAGTTTTGATTGTGGCAGAAGCGTGTCCACCCATTCAGCTATGTTCTGCCACCACGAGGATATGATGGAAAGAAAATAAATTCCTCTGCAGACTGTAAAAGTGTACATGGAAATCTGGGAACATCAACCAACCTGAGGGACATACCTTGAAACTGAAACAGCCAGCCTGTCTAATGTCCAGGTGAAAAATGTCTGCTCAATGGCCAAAATATAGCAAACTGTCAACATGCCAATGAGAATCAGAATAAAGTGTTAAAGTGCGAGCTTCAGTGTCTTGTCCCTCAAAGCAAAAGGTGTCTCAGAGAAGTTTAGCTCTGTCTGCACCAGTTTCAGTAAGCTGGGCAAGGGGTCTTATTTTGAGGAGAAACCTCAACATCCATCTCAGATGCATTTAACTTGAGTGTTGAATTTTGTATGTTTCAGATATAAACTTTACTCTCCTTCTTAAATAGATGTTCATTCAGTTCTAAGATCTTCTAAGTCATCTGAATGACAATCATTTCCCATCAATCAAGTTTATTTTCCTTAGTATTTATGAAACTGTAATCCTGTTAATGTCTCGATTTTCAGAAAATCTTCTCTGGTAACAGACACAGAATTTTCAATTTTAAAACATTTGGAAAAGTTACACAGCTTTTAATGAAGAATGAGGAGAGAGAAAAAACTTATTATTTTGCATTAAGCATGCAAGTAGAGCTGTTGCATAAAGATGAAACATGGCAGCCCAGATAAAGTTTCCAACAGTATAAATTTTGTTGTAAATATTATCATGGACTTGCCTTGTAACAGTGTAGGTGTTGCTCACCACGGTGAAGAAATGAGGAACAAAAGGGAGAAGAAAACTTCCATACAACAGAAGAGCTCATGCGACAGAAGAGAGGACAAGGTGTAGCCAGTGATAGGTACAGCTTCATAGAAAACTGGTTGCTTGCTCTCTGCCTCAGGAAAGGAGTGGTGAGCAGACAAAAAGAAGCCTTTGGTTTTCCAAATGTGATATATGAATGTTTTGCTGTTGCTCTGACCAGCAGCAAGGCAGAGTGCCAATACTGCCTTACTGAGTATATGGTTCCCTGTTGAGCCATGGGAAATGGCCACCAAAAAAGAAAGAAGTGACTTGATCATGCTGTGTTTGGACTGACTGAACCATAACAGGTACTAAACTGGGTCCTAAGAGAGCTTTAATATACTCTGAACCCAGCATATTTTGATAATAACCTCCCCATTATATTAGTCATTAAGGAAACTTGAAAATACCAGTTCACAAACTAAACAGAATAACTCTTCTCCATTCCAGACTTTTGCTACAATTAGAGTAATTTATTTTGGGGAACTGCCAGGAAAAGATAGAGTGGGGGTACAATTCTGAAAGAAAGCAGCAACAATTAGATCACTTGTGCCTCGCTTTATTGGGTGGGTCCTCTGAATGTCAGCCTCATTATTCTGGATGTCAATTCCATGCAGCAGCTCCTAAATGCCGTTCCAAATGGTGGCCTAAATGGCAGTCCCTGTTGTACATTCTTTCTCCAGTAATAGTGTCAGGCTTTTGGGAACGTCTTTTAGTTCATAATAAATTTCAGGAGCGCTAGCTTGAGAACAATGTTTGAGGCTTATGCCAACACAGACTGGCAGATAAATACTTCGAATACACAATTTCATTATCGCTTCTGGAAATCCATAGCCTGCAAGGCTTGTTTGCTGGTGGGGAAAAGCCCAGATTTTCCAAAGTAACAAGGATGACTTACATAAATTTATATAATCTTGATGTATAAAAAGCCCCACGTGGCTCTGTTCACCAGAGACTCTAGGCCCCTCACAAACATGAAAGAAAGCATCTTCATTGTGGTTGCATAAAAGAAAGAATCCTTCTGTGAGGTCAGTTGGGATCCAAAGCATGGACAAATTAAGTGAACAGACAACAAATCTGTAGCAGTGCCAGGAAATGGTGTTGTAATTCTCAGTCCACAGCCACAACCACAAGAATAATCTCCTTCTACATTTCTGGTAGCAAAAGAGGGGAGGGGCACAAAGTTGCTCACAGAGTTCTCTTCCCTATTTAACATGGGTTTCATCATGCATGGAAACAACCATTCCATTTTCTTATGGAGATTGTAGAAGGCTGTTGAACAGAGCTTGCAACAAAACACTAATACAACATGTAAAGCTGGGCTGCTTGAAATTGGAGATCCAGACTTGAAGCTGATTCAAAACGTGGACCGTTCCTTACTGGCAGCTGTGTCTCAAGCACTATCAAATTTTCCTGCATCTCATTTGCTTGGAGGGACAGCCAGTGCCTTCATCTGCTGGAGGCTGATCCATGACTATAAAATTAACTTTTAGTCTGACAAGAGGGCAAAGCCTTCCTGAAGCTATTCTTTCTGTTAGTCTAGTAAAAAGGTGGCTAAGCAGACACACTGTGTCATGGGCACTTCTAAGCTGCCAGAGCTGCCTCTTCAGTGCTCAATGGTGCCAAAATCCATGCAGCTACATCTCAGTCTTCATGAATGGCCGCCGCTATTGTAGAGGAGATTGCAAGATGGAGGCAGAATATTAATTTACATTTATCCTGATCACAATATTCCAGGGCAGGTTTGCCATTGTTTGCCTGGGAGAAGTCCAAGTAAGTGGCTAGTTTTGCTCTCTTCAGATCGCTGTTGCTTTCCTGCTATGAAGTATTTGAATTAAGTGCATATGTAAAATATAAAAACATTAAAGAGAATGCTTTCTTTGTGTTTACATTTTTATGAAGTCCAACTACCGCAGAGGACTAAAAGACTCGAGAGAGAAACACATGAATTGGGTCACATCCTCCAGTTTGTTTCAGTTGCTTCACTTGCCAAGGCAGATGCAAGCCCAAGCCCCAGCATTTTCACCCAGCGCCACTTTCCTGCTGTCACACCACAGTGTTCCTTCCTAAAGGAAGGAACCACACCAGGTCACTCCACCTCTTCTCCCATAAACTACAGGGCAAAAAAAATGAGAAGACTTTCCCTGTCCCTAGCCTCCATATAGACAGAGAGGAACACCAGTGAATGGATACATTAGCAAGTTCCAACCCCTGCTCAAGGCCTCCCACCTTTCTGCAGGGGTAGTCAACATTCCAAAAATGCTGGTGGCAAAGTGGAAGATTCCCTGCAGTGAATTATTTCTTTGCTGTGGCTCAGAACATGGCTTCAGTGCTGTGTGCAGGATTACATTTTCAGTGGTGCAATTTTGTTTTAAGAGTTTTCTTGAGAAGCAGTGTAGAATAGAACATTTAAACTGGTATTTCATTATCCAGTGTCTCCATTAACTACACCCTTAAGCATATGCTGTGCTGTGGATGAATAATCTGTGTCTCCCTGCTAACAATAAGAAGCACCCTGAAGTCAGGAAACCTTCTGGTTGCTTTGGGCTCCACTGGCAGGCTCCTTGAATGACTGAATGGCTCTGTGACTGGGTCATCTTTGTGTAATAAAGGTCCTCAACAAATGTAATTGTGCCCTTAAAGCCACAAAGAGAAGGAAATAACTGAGTGGTGAATGTGGCTGTAGAGTTGCCTGCATCATCTAAATCTGGCTGTATCTGGCATTTCAGCAAAATGGCTTTATTGGATAGGCTGCCAGAATGCAGCTGTGGTACCTCATTAAAAAAAAAAAAATAGAAAAGAGCATTTTCTTTTTGGGTGGAATTTATTCTGGTTTGGCATTAGTTGATGTATTAGCATTGGTAAAATGAAGGTATAAAAATAGCCTGGTTTACTGAAGAAAGGAAGGGTTGAGGGAAGGCCTGAGTTATCACCACTGACTCACCAGATAAAGGTGGTGTTTATGGTGTAAAGTTCATTTGCACCTCCAGCTTCCTTTCTGCTTTTCCTATCATCTCCTCCTTGGATCATGTTGCACTCCTGTAAATGGGGGACATTTCATGTTCTTTTGCACTTACTTAGGAATAAGACTTCCCCCTGCAAACAGCTACAAAGTCTATGACTCTGTGCCTCTAGAAAATTTAATAATGAAAAGGACAAAAAATTCATTAGCAGTGAGTCAAAGCAAATGCAAACACAAAATAATACTCTTAAATATGTAATCACACAGTGTTTTGAAATCAAAACTTAGGAATTTTAGGGACAACTACTACAGCCAACACAGGGAACAAAAAAGGTGTCACATAAAAGGAGGAATAAATTTCCACATTTGTTTCAGTCATTTAAGCAACAATCTCCTAAAAGAGAAAGTTTTTTCAGAAGCTGAAATTTCAGTGAGTACCAAACGAGAATGAAATTTACCTGGAAGGAGCCCCTATACTAAAGGAAGTCAGCATGACTTATCAAATCTGGTGTGAGTATTGCTATGTTTAAGTGCCATTTCAAAAGATTCATTGGCTATGTAGGCTTTTACAATCAGCATATTTATTTCACCTCCTAAATGAAATCCAATTTGAGGCTATTAATATTAATGTGCTGAGATAATTCTGATGATGAATTAATAAAACACTTGGCCTCTCAATATGCTGTTTGCTCTTACCATTTAATGATGCTCTTAACTGGAAAAAGGAAGAGATAGAGCAGACTCCAGCAGGAGCCTGAAAATTAGAAACCACTTCATTGTTTTTAGCTTGCTGCTTTAATGACAATCAATGGCATTGATTTTGGACTAGAAAAGTATTTACTAAATCTTTACCATGTGCTACAATCCCTATTTAGATTCCTTAAGCATAATCTGTATGCAACACCTACTTAAAGTACTTCAACTATTTGATAAAAATAAAACTTAAAATATTTAATGCATTTCTGTTGTTAGAGATCTGACCCTATTTCTTATGTTAGTCATAAATATTGGGTTTTATGCAAAATAATTGTCTTGCCACTGAAAGCACATCTGTACCTTAGAAAAATGAGATTACATCAACAGTCTCATTCCTTTACAAGAGTAATTTCAGTTCACTGGACATTTTAGTACAGATAAGGCTAATTCAGCTACCTTATTATGCTAGAATAGTCTTCCATTTGAAGAGATGAATTCAGCTAATGTACATGATTTTTATATTAGTCTACACAGTTAATACACCATAGCAAAAGAAAAAAAAATCTAAATAATAAATTATCTCCACAGAAAGCTAATGTAAAAACGTATGTGTAAACATGTATACTGTCATATTCATAATTTATATATTTTTTTTTATAGATTTGGATATGGGAAGTATTTAATTCTAGGCTCACATAAAATTCATTATGGTTAAAATGTAAAACCTTAATGATAGTAGCTTTTTATTTTTTGTCTAAGAAAGAATAAAAATTCTAATAATGTGATTTCCAACAACTATCATTTCATCTAAGGTTTCGGACCTGGAAAGCCTGTCTAAGAGGTGTCTTGTAGAGCTCATGCAGTCTAATTTTTAAAGTGAAGTGTATTTTAGAAAATCTAGAAGGATGGCAAGCTTGGAAATGCATTCCCAATACATTTCATGTTTAAGCCTGCAGTTTTAATTCCAGCCAAATTGTCTCTCTGAAACAGGACAGATGGTATAGACTCTTTTACCTTAACTGCATTGTAGGAGTATGAAAAAATATCAGGAGACCAAGAAACACCAACTGTAGCATATTATTGCTGAAATTTATAATAGTATTAATAATTAAGTTTCTGAAACAGAAAAGCTGAACGAATTATGCCCAAACTATGTTTCTTAAGAGAGAAAAAAAAAAGAGAAAAAATTTTCAGTTGTTCCTCATTCAGTTATGGAGAATTTGGTGTGGTAAAAGCTGTGTATGAATCAAGAGAAAGTTTGCCCACATGGAAGAGAATAAAATTATGCTAATTGAGAATCAGAATTTTATTTTTATTATTTGTGGCAGGATAACAGCAAGTGGATTTAAGTGGTAAGGGAGATGGATAATGTCATAGAGTACCAGTCGTGTACCAGCTCTCTTTTGATGCTGCTTCTTTTCAGCAGGCCTGGAAGGAAAACATACATAGTAAAGCTTAATGCAACCTACTCTTCATAAAATTTGCCCTGTGCTCCCATGTCCAAATAAAAAATAGGCAGTGCAGGAACAGGCACTGAATAGCCACACTAAAAGCCCAGCCAGAGGACTCCTCTTTTTTTATTTTAATTTATTTTTTTTATTTTCATTTTCCAATACACAGATGAGACGATTAATTTTTCTCAGAATTTCTAACATAAGAAGACAGACCAAATATTAACCAGTATTAACAAACATTAACAATGTCTTTGGCCACTGTTCTGATGATCATGGTCTCTGTACAGCTGTTATATGTGCTTGATTTTGTACAGTTCAGACAGATCTGTCAATATCAGAGTTGTTATGTTATTGTCTGTGTTATTCAGAACTAACATGCAAACCAGCTTGATTAAATGATCAATGACTCTTAAATCCCCATCACTGTTGTGAATTATGCTTGGAATATTTTCATGACCAAACTTTGTGTGAAAATTCTGACCTCTGAGGGAAAAAAAATTGTAGAATCATAGAGGGGTTTGGGTTGGAATAGACCTTTGAATGTCATCCAGTCCAGCTTCCCTGAAGTGAGCAGGGACACTTTCCATAGACCAGGTTGTTTGAAGTCCTGCCCAACCTGACCTTGAATCTTTCTGAGGCTGGAGCATCTACCACCACTCTGGTCAACCTGTGCCAGTGTTTCACCACCCATCCCATGTAAATTCCTTAAATCTAATCTAACTCAATGAGAGGAATCTAAGCTCCTTTACTTTGAAGATATTTCTCAGTGACCGATTTAAGGGGCTGTTTTATGCTTTTCTTTCTACTATAAAATATTCTATTTCTTAAAATCAGTTAATTTGGTGAAAGAGGAAATACATAAAAATGTATTTTAAAAGGTCAGTAGTCTTTTAAAGTACTATTCAATTATAATAGCCTAAAACATCATTTTATTTCATCTGCTATTTATTTTCTTAAGTAGCTGCAGGGATGTTTCCTAATTAGGTAACCTAGAGCTGAACACCAGGAGTTTCTAAGTGTTAAGTATCTTTAACTTTTGATAAAGCAGGAGCAGAGAGTACCCAGCGCCTCAAAGGATAGGTCAGTGTTTATATAACATTGTGTGAGAATCAGTTTTTGTCTTGTTTTTCTTAGACATAATTTGATGTTTTACAATAGAAAAAAGTGTAAGCACACCCCAGCATATCACTTCTATCACTGGTGTGTATAAAACACTTCCCCTATGCTTTTAAGGTGATGAAAAGGACAACTACCTTGTGTCTAAATCAGGAGAGCTTGATATGATGTCAAAGCCTTTGGCTAAACATAGATTGACTTAATTCTTTCAATAATGAACTTTGGTCCAGAGCATTTAACAACCACAAGAGGAGAAACCCAATATAAAAGAGAAAATCTCTTCATTCAGGTTATCTTGACTCCGCTGCAGGCAAAACATAGAAATATTTTTTTTAATCGAGATTCTCTGCAGCAGCCCGTTCCAAATGCCAGTATCCATCACTGATGACTGGATCAATAGCTCTGTTTTGGCCCCAGTCTCCTACGAGAGATGGCATGCCATCAGTGACAGACAAATATCACAGTTAAGCAAAGTATCCAGCCAGACCTAGTAACATTTTTATTGATTTTTGTTGTGCAAATAATGTCTTTTTGGGCTGAATAAATGGCTTTGAGCCAAACAGTCATTGTTTATGATTCCAAAATGCAATAAAGGGACAGGAAATATATTATAGCCTGTGTCTCAAGGCACACAACATAATCATCCTTTGGTGGTGAAAAACTATCCAGCTGAAACCATGAGTGCATATTTATCCATGCTTAAAGGTACCTGTAGGACTTGCAAATCTTACACAAAATGTCCTGTTAGGAAACAGATGGTATTGCCCTTTAACCTATTGAATAAGTACTAGAAAACCAAGCAAAAAATAAGCACTATATTTCTTCAATCAATACAAAGAAAACACTTTATTATTTTCCCTTCAAATGAAATATCAAACTTGCCAAAATGGTATTAGGATGCTATGAAAAAGGGACAAACTGGAAAGTACCTGGACAGTTTTTCAAATGCTACAAAATTATATTGATGGTTGCCCAGCAACAATATTTGTTGATTTTGTCTTTAAAAAAATCTGTTTTATTTTGCTAATATGGTTATTATTTAATAATTTAAGCTAAGAATAAAAAACAGAAAAAGTCTCCTCATTGTTATATCTGCACTTTAAATCAGAAACATTTTCTACTGGGTATATGTTTAATACATCCAGTGGATTTAATGAGAAATCTCACTTAGTCCAGGCAAGTGTGCAGTGACCAGATATTCTAGACACTCAAGTGTCATAAACAAACATTCTCTCTTAATGATATAGTCAAATCACCAGTACAAATCATTAGCTATGGAGGTTTGAGGAAAGAACTATTCTCATAACTGCCAAGCTCTATAAAAGGAAATATTTTTAACAGGTTTGTTGCTTCCAATTAGCTAGAAATAAGCTGTATTGCTTGCATTATTTCAAGGCTGATAAAACTATTTTGCCCTCATTGCACAACCCTGTATTATCATGGAAAATATGAATAATTCACACACCTTTCAGAAAAATTCAAGAATATTTATCCTCATCTCAGAAAAGTCCATTCATCTGTAAGAAAATGTTACAGTAATCAAATGCCACCTAAATCCCATCTCTCTCCTACATCTTTAAACTTCAAGCTTTTATTAACTCTCTCATGACAGCCTTAAATATACTTTTTGAAAATATTTGGAATGCAAGACAAAAGCTGTTCTAAAGAAATTATATTCAAAATCAGGGACTTTATTTCAATAAAGTAATATTTCAAAAATTAAATTGCCAAAAAGGAAAATGGAAGTCAATAGGAAACTAAAAGGAAATATGACTGTAATAGCTTGTATTTGTTAATGGCCTTATTATGTCTACTGTAAAACAAAACTTCTGATATGTTTCTCAAAAAGCCTCTTGCAAAATTTTTTATATTCCATAACAGAAGTGGGTATCCCCTTTGAAATATCCCCCCAAAATCATTGCAACAAACCTCTAATCATACATCTCTGCTGTATGTCTTATTGAAGAGTTATTCAACTTTAATCACAATGTCATGGAATGCTTCCAAAGTTTTGGGCTGATTTAAGCTTTTTCTTTTATTATTCTTTAAATTAAATTTCCCAAATTCTTAGCCCTGGAAACATTACCCCTGTGATCAGAAGTTATATGTGATAACAGCTTCCTTGAGTCAGGATATCACACAAGCCCAAAGTTATTTCCATGACTAAAGGTTCCGGATGGTAAGGTGTGAAAAAGCAAAATAGAGATAAAATGAGACTTTTGACATGTCACACATAGTGCAGGATAATCATAGATTTGGCACCTCTTTTATCCTTGTCCACGTCATCTGAATATTCAAAAATCATCAGAGTAACCATTTTCTGAGGGATGATGGACTTGGTCTTCCATCCTTCACTGACTGCTGTTATTTTTTTGCGCACGTTACAGATTCAAATCATGAGTAATATCTAATCTCTGAATCTAAAGGCAAATAAATTATCATTCTTCCATTTCCTAGGGTTAAATTTATTAGACAAAAACCTCTTGTTCTTTGAACCCCTGCCTTCAGCAAGTACACTGAAGCATGTGTGACCAAGTCTTCCTGAATCCACTGGTTTAGCCATGGCAATTGATTTTTGCTCCTAGAAAGGCAAAAACAAAAGAAACACCTATTGAGCATAGTTCATCTGGTCTATTTTCAAGTATCTCTCTGAGCTGGAGACAGTCCTCTGACAGTGTCTGTTCCTTTCTGTTAACCATAAGGGTAGCCCAGAATTAGTGGCTTAAACTTAGATGTCTCTTCTAATTTTAGATAAACAAGTTCAGTGAAATGAATCCAGCTTTGGTCATTCAGACCATTTCAGGCTGCCAATCCTGAGCAGATGATGGTCTCTGTGACCTTTAGAGCTGAACTGGACAGAATTTCAGGCACATGCTTTCTATATATTTTCAATTTGCATCCAGCCTGAGAAGTCTGTTTAGTTATTTGAGTCTTGCTTTAATTTTAACCCAGAAAACTGGTACCTAATGTTAGATATTTTGGTTTCAGATGTTCAGATATTTTGTTGAATCTAGCCTAGAGATCGGTTTGGGCTGAAATCAGTAGACATAATTAGACCAACATATTGTACTGGGAACGTGTACACGTTTTTCTTTTCTCAGTTTAGAGGGTTTTAGGACACTTTATTTTAAATTTTAAACTCATCATAAATCAGAAATATTAAACCGTGAGTTGTGAAGCTACTGGCAAACGCTTCAGTGCATGATCATCCAGGTTATGCGTTTGTTCTCTGGAGTAGGTAGCCCTGGTAAACTCAGTCCCACAGTGACTCATTCCTGAGCTGGAGGAGCAGGCCTACATAAAACCCAGGATGGGTATTAAGTGATCTGTAGCTGCTCCTCCTGCAGACCTCAGGAACATATGTTCACATGCTTGACACAAACCGTCTGTGCCAATAAAACCCTGCCCATTGTCATGCTAAGGAAATTCAACCCTCCCTGCAGACTAAGCCCTGTCTGTGTCAGTTGGCCAGGCACATCTTCTCCTGGGGGAGTTGAATCCCGCCAACTGAGAACATGGTTTCCAGAGGGCAAATAAATGGGCTGTAACAGGATAGCACGTGAAATCTTCCTGCAAAGACTAGGCACCTGGGTGTTATGAACTGTGATGAGAAGATACTAGAGTGAATGTTGTTAAGAGTATGAAATCATTTTCTTTGATGAGGCTAAAAATAATGGAATAAAAATGGTTCATTCGTAATCCTCTTATTACAGATTCTGTTTTCTCTTTAGGTAAAAAATATACATCCATTGCTCTCATTTCAAGGGTAATATTTAGAGTGTTTTTTTGGTTTTTTTTTTTAAATAACAAACACAGAAAGGTAAAAACAAACATGCTTTACTGTCTGGCTTTTAAAGACAATGACAGCTGTGGCCAGACTGATCTCATCACCCCATTGGCAATATTTTTATAGCAGTTAGAGTAATGGTAATACAGAGACTCTCAGATTTGCATTTATCCAACTGTTTTCTTTTTGGGTGATATCTAATTTTCTGATTTATTTTTCATGTGAAATTTTCAATGCATAGTCTTTATCCATGGCTAAGCCACTGGGAGTGCTTTCCTGACACTTGGAGTAATTCACTTATGTGAATTATGGCCTTGCATTGAACTTTTCCTCTTGGACAGAGAGAAAGGCTGATGGGGAGAAAGGGTAGGCTTGGGTATGTGCAAACATGATGCCTGCTCAGATGCACTTAACCAACACAGGTCTGGATATGGTGCATAAGATTTGCATGAGAAAAGCTTCCTGTAGGAAACAGCATGAGCCAGTGGACAGGCTCCTGACAAAGCAGTCCAGATGTCGTGTGATCTATCTCCAGTTTTCTCTAGGTTGCCATGTGATCTTGAGAAAGCTGTTTTCCCTGTGGATCTTAATTTCACAGTCTGAAGATGTTTATAGGGACTCCTAACCTACAATGTGATTTCAAATATTTCTGAAATGTCCATTTCCAGCAACTACAATGCCCACAAATCTAATTCACTTATAACGATAACAAGTTTAAGAGAGAAAAAAGGGTCATCTATTATATGTTTGAGAGGCAAATCTCCAGCTTCATGACCTCTTGTTTTCCCTTATCAGCAATATCTCTTTGCTTTTTCTATTTCACTGAATATATTTGATACAGGAATTTTTCTCACTACCACAAATATTAACAACAGATTTTTAAACGCTGTACTAGGAAGAGGAGGAAAGTGAGATTTCTGTCTCATGTACTGTGATTTTGTCTTTAGAACTCCTGAATAAGTTTGTCTTTGAAAGGTGCAACCAGACTTAGGTGATACTTCAGCCTAAACAAGCTGCAGCAGTTTTTATTAAGGGACAATCTCTGTAAGACACCAAGGACTGAAACACAGTAGCTCACAACTTTACCTCTCCTATTGCCTCTTTATTATAATAAAGATGTGATCGTAGAATATGTAAGCATATAAAAACAATTGTACTCACAGTGAACATCACAAAGGACACAATTCAGAACAAGAGAAATGAAGCAGCAGAGTATCAGTAATTAGTGCCCAGCTTTTGGAAAGTCTCTGGCCTACTAGGGTGCAATAAAGTCCACACTATTTTGTGTCTTCAGTGATACAACAGGTACAAGAGATAAACTTCTTTTGCTGGGGTGAATAAGTCCAGTATGAGCTACAGGTTCATAGCCTGTAAACTGCATGGTTTCTCCAAAGATTAGGACATTTCAGATACTTTTATAAGTTGGTTGAAGATGTCCTGAACTTTACAGGGAAACCATCTCAGTGACTTTTGTTTCTTCTGATGCTCAGAGAAAGAGACTTAATTGGAGCAGCAATACACGCACATTCTTGTGCATGAGGGAGAGTTCCATCTCCACATTTCTTAACTATTTGGGCCATGCTGAAGTACTCAGTCATTTGATCTCAGTATCATCTGGGGACCAGCTGTCCTGCCAGCTCTCCCACTCCCCATGTGGTCTCTGCACCCCATATGTTTCCGGCCCTTTTTCCCACATGCCTTGATCTCCCTGTATCTACCAGATAACCAGATTTCAGTATCCTTGCTTACCTTACAAGTTATCCAGGCATGGTACAAATGGTGCTTTCCACCTCCATTTTATCCTTAGCAGATAGTTGGCCAAGCTTGATGCCAGTTTTCTGTGGTGGTACAGCAAAAGTAACATTTCTGGAAAGTTCCTGTGTTGTTTGATAAAATAAATCATAAGCACAAAAGATTAAGAAAATCAGAGGATAGAGGTTTCTTGATAATCCTGATAATATTGTCTGGAAAGAGACTGGGGAAGATATGTTCTTTGAGGGCCAATGACTCTTTCCAAAAATATTCTGCTGACAGAGGAAGGTTGGTCACCACAGAGAATCAGTTCTTTATTTTTTTCTGTCTGCTTCTTCTTCACTGATGGTCAGTTGAGGTCTATGTAGGTGTTACAACCACTCTTTGCTGTTGGAATCCAATCTTCATTATAATCCTAATATTATAATACATAATCCAATATAACATTGTATCTGATTCTACCTGTTTGACCTTAGACACACTTCTCTATACTACCATCCTTTTTCAAAGGCTTTATGATCACTTAAGATCAATCTAGTAATATAAACTATATTGTACTGTTTCCTAACACTTCTTGTACTCTGTTATATTTTAAAAATTGCATTTGATGCATCCTGTAATCAATCATAAGTGTATATGTCTTCACTACGAGCCAAATTCAGAACATCACTTTGACTTGATTACACTCAAGGTAGAAACAAGGCTCATACTAGCTAGTCCCCTTCTGAGCTCTGAACAGCACCTCTTGACAGGTAGAAACAATAATGTTTTGCCAGAGTAACACTCCACTGACTTCTTAGCAACATTTCTTAATGTAGAACAGCTATTCACAAAACACTGTCAAAAATACTCATGACATTGCAAGTTATTTCTGCACAGTCTTTGTTTTCTTGCAGATAGGCATATTCTCTCTTTATATCAATCTAATCTTAATGCATAACCACACCTTTCAATCTGGAATTTTGCTTTGAGCTGAGAAAGTTGTAGTAACCCTAGTAAAGCAGTCACCTTCATGAATGAAATGCTTAAAAAAATTTGTTACTATAGCCAGCATCTGGAAAATTTTTCCAGCACCATGTAACTCTCCATTCAGGATTAGATCCTGAGATAGAAAGGCACCAAGAAGATTCATCATTTCAAGCATGGCAGAGGCTCCACTTACTTCAACACTCTGGTCCCTCTTTTTATATTAGGACTTGGACCCTCACATAAGTAGCTAAAGTAGACCCAGGCTAAAAATCTCACAGTGAAACTGAGGGAGAGAAATCTTGATCTTAGAGTTTTGCACAAATTTGATGAGGCTTTTGGGACATGAGGATAGTCAAGCGTTGCACCAAGTTGTCAAGAGAGGCCAATCCATTTCCATCTGTGGAGAATTCAACACCAGAGTGGATAAAACCCTTAGAAACCTGGTGTAACCTTGTAGCTTATCATGACTGGATCAAAGGGTTGTACAGCAGACCTTCCTAAGACAACAAATTATCCCTATGGCCTTATGAACATAAGGATAAAAAAAAAAAAAATCAAAAATAAAAGCATTAAATTGCTTTAATTTACCCATGGTAAATTAAGGAACCATGTATAAGATAGACCTAATACATTTTTGGTCCTAATTGATGGTATTTTTTGCCTGAGGGTACTCTGTCATCTACCTCATGATTATTGCTAATAAGCATAGTATTTTCAAAAGCACAAATCAACTGGAAGATATGATCAGTGTCTGTAGTCCCTGATGATGGTCATACCGGTATAACAAAGGAACACAGGAATACGGTGCCTATGTTATATTAGGTGCAGGGGAACAAAAAAAAAGTTGTCTAAATGTATTTCAGCAGCATATAGTTGGACATGTAGCTGAAGAGTTTTTCTAAATGGGTTTCTCTGACTTTTCTCCTCCACTTATGTAAATTCTGAGAGGCAATGCTTGTTCATGCAGCCAAATACTTTTCTAGTTCCTTTATTTCTTGGTTATAGCATAAGTAAAATGGCAGAAAGTATCATTTTGCACAACAGAAAAGGTCTTAAGCACTGAGAGGGACTTGAAAAAAATTTAAAAGCACTTTACAAAACTATTGCAATGATATTGTCATAGTAACCTATTCCTCCTGGACTGTGATTATAGGAATCAGGGAGCGAGCAAAGCAGTCGTGAGGATTTTTCTGGGTTATCTGGCTTTGAAAGGATCATGTTCAAACCCTGAAAAGATAAAAGAGAGACTATACAGAATGTAAGCTGGACCGTTAAACATTTCCATATGACAAACTCCTCTCCTGAGATCTGACCTGCCTGTAGATTCCCCAGTTTGCAGATCTAAAGGAACCAGGCCCACCCGTGCCTGCTCTAAAGAGAAGAAGCTGGGCCTGACTAGCTTTTGAAAACTACTTTAAAATTCTCGCCAGAAAATACCGCAATAAAAAGGAAGATATATCCATAAAGCATTCAAAAGAAAATCCCATGAACCAGGATTTTTAGAAAGCAACTAGTCTAAAAGTGATTGTAAAAACAATATCCCATGTAGGCATTTCTGAAAAAATAGCTGCCCTCCATAGAAGACATTTCTTTTTCCTACAGATTATTGGTAAATTATGTCCTTGGGCAGCAATCCTGACATTTATGCGCATGCATAACTCCAAGCACATGGCTAGTTTCATAAACCACAATGGAACTATCTGCATTCTTAAAGTTAAACATATGTATAAGTAGTTGCAGAATTGAGATCTGTAGTCTTAAATTGAAACTTTATCTGCCAGAAATAATTATGCTGATGAAGTAGAAAATTGGAGGCATGAGTAGTCAGATATAGGTGTTCCTCCTTCCTCCTACAGAGTGTTTCTTCACTACACCTTCAGCATCTCCACCGATGTTAGAACTTTATATCACCTTCACATGGTGACAACAAAGCCTTAGGTAAATCACAGGAAAATTTGGGTTTCCACTGCCACTCAGAACTCTCCTAGGTGCATGCCTACCTGTAGCAGCTAGTGACAGAGCACACTTTCCAGCCACCATTGTACATTGCAGCTGCCCAGGTCACCTGGTAATGTGGCTGATGTCAGGCAAATAACGTAGCTCAAGGTCATTCCAGAAAGCTTGTGACATGTATGACAAGATCAGGTGGGATCTTCACGCAGCCTAAAATCAGTCTGCTCTTCAAACAGAACAGACACCTACAGCAAAGCTAAAAGTATCTTTCTTACAGAAGAAAATATTGGTACTGCTAGACTGTACTTCTAAAGAGCAAATATTCAATGAAACACCATAATTTTAGGAACTGATAATTTTAATCAATTATCAAAGTACAATCAGGCATCCAGATTGATATTGAGTGAACAGCCATCACTTAAATACAGATGTGAAATCCTTTCTAACATTAATAGAAGTCAAGTTCAAATCCTCCCCTTAACTTCTGACACTCAAAATACATGGGTGCATACATTTTAGGAAAGCCTATCACTTGACCGCCTAGAATCTATTCTTAGCAAATGAAGAACAGCTTCTCTGGAAAGTTTCCCATGTAGATTCTCTATAACTTTTGTAAACCCTCTCAAAGCACTCATTTCTCATTACAAATTTCCTGTGAGTTAAAAATAATAATATCGTTAGTCATCTAGATCATCAGATCTAGTGATTGAAAAAAAGTCACTGGCTATTCCAATCACCTAGCTTTTTTTGAAATATTAATTGGTAATGGTCTGTTCTGTATTTGGGAATGCTTATGCTGCCTGGAAACTTAGTCACAGGTTGTCCTTCAGCTTAGCTTGGTCCATTGCCCTCAAAAGCCCAACTCAAAGGCATATCTACCTCAAGAAATTGCTTGGTGTATAGTAATCAATCTGAGATTCTAAAAATCTTCTTTTGCTTACCTTGTAAATATTGCATAACCAAAACTATTTCTCACTTCTGCCAATTATTCTTAGAAGGAGAAATGGACTAGTTTCCTTTCTTCGACAGCTTTCCTTGCTTTTCTCTATTTCTAGTGCTATTTAGCCCCCTCTCATAAGGGGTTGTCCTGAGCTAGTCCATGTGTTTGTTATTTGTCCTTCAGCTGTTTGTTATGTGAGTACCTCTTACCTGCAACTTCTCACATCTTTTTCCCTTTGATGGTCCCATATGTATATAAAGTCCTTATATAATGTGCCTGGCCATGCTATCAGAGTTTTCTAAAATATTTGTATCCTGTTGTTGTTTAAAATACTTTAGTATGCTTAGATTTAACTAAAGATTATTAATTACTAATTAATAGATATAATTTCTAGTTGCACAGATTTCTGCTTTGGCTTCAGAGCCCATCTTACAAGAGGAGACTGAAATAACTTGGCAGAGAACATGACAAAAATAAGGTGGTGAAGGGTTGTCGGTTGATGATGGTCATGAGATTCTAGAAGTGCCTTTTAGCAGAGGAAATTTGGGAAGGGGGGGAAGGAATGTAATTTATAGGTGGATCTGATCAGTTTGTCCTATTTTTGAAAGGAACATTATGTCCTGATTTCTGCAGTGACAGACAAAAAGTTATTATGACTCAGTTCAAGTTCTATGGTCTTGTGTTCTCCTTCCATATGCTAATTGATGATTAAGTCACCCAAGGGAGGAGAGAATCAATAGTCCATGCAAATAAGAACTACTACAGTGACCTGCCATTATGCACATCCAGCACAGAATGTGGTTCTTCTGGACCCCTTTGTGACTGATCCATTCACAACCTGCTCCTGCTTTTGTGACCATTCAATGAGCATTTAATGGGTAACTTCAGGCTCTGTAGCCTTAAACAGGAATTGCACTCTTCTAGGGATTTGGATTTTCATTTCTACCCTATCAGCCCTAGAACAGAGACTACTGTGTGACCGTTTTGGAAGTATTATCTGTTTGGTCAAATTAGGATGGCAGTTCAATATTTCTGAAAGAGGGAATCTTGAACAATCCAATAGGAAAATAGAATTCATCCTCTATCTTTCACTTCTTAATATTGCAGTAGGAAACTGGAAAACACGGTACCCACTTTATACCTTACCAGCAGCTACTCAGTCAAAGCAGAATTCATAGCAGATAGAGACAAATCATCTGATGGCAGAGTTTAAAAGAAACCTGTTACTATGACAACAGATAGGGTCAGATAACAAAATGAACAGACACTTTTGATCTTCAAAAAATTCTTTTTCCTTTGCTCTCTCCTCTGTTATCTGGACCACTCCATCAAACACCTAGCAGATAACAGAGTTGAAAACCCAATCGACCTTCAAGGAAGACCAGACAAGTTGGAAAGTCTATGGAAAGGTTACTAGTACAGTGGAAATGCTTATGATGGTATTTTCTCTCTGTATGTGTATGTACATGTGTGTGTTTTTTACCAAAGCAACAGAGTACTGTTCAAAAGGCCCTACAAAAGCCTCTAACATTGCACTGTTGAGATTTTTTTTTTTTATTTAATGCCATTCAGAGAAAGAAAACAGAATATAATGTGATTTGAAATTATCTGGTATATTGTCACGTTGTACAGTTAAAATATTGCTAATGTAAAGAAATATTTAGACACTTCCAGGTTTTGGAGAAGTAATTTATTGTGCATTCTCTACCACCCAATGTTACTTTTCTCATGCTACAGAAGCTGGAAAAATGCCCCTGAATATGAAGCCCTAAAAAATATTACCATGTCATATTTTAGTATTATTTTACAGTATTTCAAATATTTATATATTGATAAAAAGCTGTGTTACACACTGATGAGTTGGAAAGAGAAACAAAGCACCATACTATCAGACTTCCGAGCTGAAATGAAAAATGAGCAAAGAGATTAAAAAACAAAAAAAAAAAAAAAGAAAGGAAAAACACACCACTAGTTGAAGGAAAAATGCTCCTTCACCATCTGAGGCTGCTGAATAAGTAAGCTTTCAATGCAAAGCTTTAAAATTGTGTAGGGTATGGCACTTCCTATATGTAGTAGTCCTGCTGTCCTAAAGGAATGTCTCAGCCGAGGAACTGGATTATGTAGATGAACCTGTTTTGGGCCAGGGTTTCTACTCCAAATTTATTTTTCAGTCCTGTCCCATACAGCAGTGCCATTGAATGGTTCAGAGAGAAGGTGTCAGTTCTAGAAATTGTGTTGATTTAAGCTAAGCATGAAAGATCTGCAGCATTGCATGTTGTGGGTCAGGAATCTCTCCTGATCCCTCTGGTCTGTACTCATCCCTGGTGCACTTGTAGTATATTATATTTACTATGTGCACCAGAGGAAATAGTTACTCTGCACAAAAACAAAAGTTGTGTGAAAATTTCACAGCCCTGATTTCTCTGACTTTCACACAAAAGCAAGTGATTGAACTACCAGTTAAGTTTCCAAGCATCAAAAAAAAAGACTTGGTGTTACGCTGTTACAGAAATTGTATTGTTGCTTTCAGTATTGTCAACAGTGAAAGACAAACAACTACTACCTTCACTTTAATGAAACTGTACTTTTATTCTTTGTGGTTCCATCAAGAAAGATAAAATCTCTATTTTTGACCAAAATCTATATTTAAAAAATATTATTTTCACCTGACAAGGTTAGACAAGATTTTTTTCATTTTAGCTGATTCTATACTAGCACCAAAAAAAGCTCTGATTCTTGGATGAATAAGTCCCTAAAATTCCACAAAATAATTTCACACTTCATAAATTGCACAATCTTTTGTTTCATGATTAAACTTTCAAAATAAGCATTTTCAAAATATTTTTCTAATGTTTTTCTACCGCTACCAGAAAAGAAAACATAAAAGTTCGTGTTGTCATTACATGCAGTTGCCTTGACTTCATTTTCAGCCAAACATTTATTTTAAATTTTGAACCTTAAAAGTTTCAGTGATTTATAATTCACTGTGTAATTGTTGCTTGATCATACCAACAAGTGTGGGAGTCTGGATTTTGGTTTTAGCACCTTTAGTTGTCAAAATGAGTGTCTGTATTTTTATTTAGCTTAAATGACTATAGATATAATGCTCATATAGCTTATAGCCACAATTGTAATGGATAAGAAGAATAAAAGTGCTTTGCAATAGATATTACACAGTACTATTCAATTTCTGTTAAATAATCCACTACAGAAAACCCTTGCATGAAAATAGTAGGACAAAGCAAGAAATAAACACAGCCTATGAATGGTTACATGACTTTACTATTAGCTGATCTCTGAACTCTTCAAACCTGAAGGAACTCTTCTGTTCTCAGTGAAATGGTCTAAAAACAAAAAGAAAAACCATTTGCGTTCCTTCCAAAAGTATCATCCATAGTTTAAAGCAATAAAGAGGAAGAAACTGGTCTTAGGACATTTTGCAAAGATGGTACTATCTTGGTAACACCTTTTTACCCCATAAAAGTATTGTCCTGCTGTCATATTGCAAACTTTAAAAGTCAGGTTGAGGCAGCTTTGAATTTCTGAATGGAGACACATGTACATGTCTCTCTCCTCACCACTAACATGTGTGATAACATGCTATAGCAGTCATAACTTTAACATAGTAGTTGTTTAAAACACGGCTCTTTGTTTGCTTTTTTTTTTTGTAAATTCTTAATTCAAGTTTTCAAAACTTTCTTTGTAATTCCTTACAATTTCCTTGACAATTTGCAACTAAGACTTTGAGGCATTTCTTTTTCTCTAGAAGTTAAAACCCTGTATTTATATAACAACTTATATACAGGTAAGGTTTCAGCTGAGGCATTACACACTGTCAAAAATGGAGAAAAAATTGTTTATCAAAGTCAATTCTGACTCTTATATCAAGACTTTAAGGCTCCTTATGCACGTCTTGTAAAATTAAAGGGCTTTATATTCTACTGCTGGAATATTTTACCTGAGTATCTCCTGTAAACCAGACACCATTAGAAAACAAAGAAGCCAAAGCAGCCAGAATAGAATGCAGTGTCAGCAAAAATGGAAATTCTTATTTATTTATTTCCTTAGCAGTTGCATAATACAGTTGAGTGGTTCTAAACTGTGTTTCCTATGCTGGCCTGCTACCTCATGTAAAGAGGAACTTACATTCAGGAAATCTGCAGCCTCTTCTATGGGCAGATTCAGCTGCCAGACTGTACCCTATAAGGTGATTTTCTGAGATATATAGCCTTTCTTGTAGGTCCTACAGTGTTGGCAATGGCAAGATCCTCAGAACCATGGTGGACTGCTGCATGGGAGAGACATGGAGCCAGTAGGCATTTCCAGGAAATGCAGTTTGATCAACTGATTTGGAGGTCAGTGATTGTCCTTTCTCTAATTAAAATGCATACAAAATGGGTTGTACCAGTATCTCAAAATTATAAGATACATACCTGTAAAAAAATCCCCAAACCAACAGAACCCAGCAGATAGCTTTTCAAGTGTCAACATACATTCCAAATTATTCTTAAACATCAATGAGTTAGCACTGTACAGGAAGTGGGGACACTAAGAAATGAATATTTACAGAAGGACCCAGGGCACAGGCTTAGGACCCCATCTCTCATCTGCTCACATAGCAGACAGCAAGATAGCAACAGCTGCTGGAAACTCTTCCTCCCTTCAGCCTACCAGGTCCTCTCTTTAAGTCATTCAGCCCCTCTGTTGAGGGAACAGCAAGATCACCAATTTGTAATAATTACTGGAAACTGGGTTTGGATTTTGGACATCAAAGGCCTTTTGCTCAGGTCACTTGAAGAGTTGCCAGTCACTTCCAGCTATTATTCATCTGATCTTGAGGTGAACCAGAAAAAAACCAATCTGTTCTAGATGATTTTCAATGGGCATGTGCTGTATCTAAGGAAGAAAAAGTATTATTAGAGGAAAAAAAAAAAAGCTACATATTGTGTACGTCATCAGTGTCTCTACGTCTCAAGCTAAAAAAAAAGTCCAATCTCCTTTTTATCTCTATTCATATGGGAAAAGCAGCTCCTGATTTCAGACAAAAAATATCTCCAGATAGTGAATGCACTTGTAACACTTACTATTTTTTCCTTTAATATTCTTCAGTTTAAGAAAACCATCCAGATAAATGATTTTTAGATAATTTCACAAAGTTCTGATATCAAAAAACCTATAAAGGGCCACTGCTCAGCAGCTATTCAACTCATCTTTTTAACAAAATAAAAATGTGCAGGTGAGTATTGTACTGTATGTCAATAACTGGGGAAAAAAAGATGTTAAAGCAAGGTAAATAATTGCCTAACAGTACTTGTACTAATGACCATAAACTTCTACTATGTTAATTTTTCTCTACACTTTTAATTACAGATCAATAATACTTTGCAGTTGACATTTAAAAATGCTGAACTGCATGTAGGAACATAGATTGAATAAAAAAATACAATGTGGTACTGAATTTGCCAAATCAATAAACTTTGCCATTTAACAAACAGTAGCATGTAAACAGTCACCAAAATTAGCAAGTGTAAAAAACTGTGCTTCAAGTGCTTAATTATTTTTTAATAACACTAAGCTTCAGTTCATTGACAAAATTCCACTGCAGTGTAAACCACCCATTCCATTGTCTGTTTGCATCGCTTTCCATGGTTTGACCTTAGCTCAAGGAAAGCTAAACAGTGCCCACACTTTCTCTTTGGAAAATAAGGTTCTTAAATATCAAAAGGTGAACAATATAATTGCACAAGTTTTGGCTTACCTTCCTTACTTAGATAAATGATCTTCTTTTCCCTTTTAAAATGTCTTATTGTGACAAGTACATTTCATAAATAGGATCATGGCATTAAACATTAGTTATGCATGAGTATATCAGTACAATATCAATGGTTCTGTTAGAAACGAAAAGCTAAAATCAATAAAATGCCATTTAATTTCCTATATCAGCTCCTATATGCTAAGAGAAGCATAAAGAAGCATTTTTTTAATATTCTGAACTCTTCAGACTTTCTAACTTGCTTTTTTTTTCTTTTCTTTTTATTTTACTCCTTTGAGATTTTTTTCTTCTCTGCAACAGTAGGCTGAATTTTCAGTAAACATTGTTTCTACCTGATTCCCATAGACACAAAAATATTTCTAATAATGTTGAATGTGTTTTTAAGTCAAGAGTATGAAAGGACACATAAGTGAGACTGAAACTAGCAAGGCAGTGATTCTGTATTGCTAATTTGTACCTAGCAAGTTCAAGTGGTTTTTTATTGTTTCAATTTTCTGTCTTGTGCTAAGATTTTTGAGTTGAACATAAGTAGTTGAAACTAAGGTTGCAATCAGGATCACCAGTTCATTAATTTCTACAATATTATATAAAGCATGAGACTCCTCCATATCAGTTCCAAACTAAGTGATCATTGTAGTGACAGATGCTACAACAGAAAAGTTATTTTCTTGCTACTGTGTAAGACATGGCAGACATTCTGACACCAAAGTTGGATATAAAATGGAAAACCTAGCATCTGCAGAATGTTACATTGTCTAGAAGAAAAAAAATACATGTTGAATCAAGACACCAAAAATTTTAAAAAAAAGAGGATTCCACAAGTGTCTTGTTCGTCCTGCAGCCAGATCTGGAGGAAGAAAAAGATTCCAGGAGCAGGTGATTGGGACCTTCTGTCATCTGCCTGTAATCATCAACCAGAACAGTAACTAGTATTTCACTGAGAAGATCAAGTATCTGTAGTTTTGGTATCAGGCTGGTATATACTTGAGTATAAAAAAAAATCAGTTCAAGGAGGAAAAAAATGGGTTTTACATCGGTAAAACATTTCAGCAGATTATTACCTGCAAGCTCTATTTGCTGTTTACTTCCCAGAACTCTCAATCCAAGCTGAAAAGATCAAGAAATTGTCTCGTTGATACAGCTGTTGCACATTTTTAAATTTAGAACTCAATTTTGCAACTGTTATTGACATTAAAGAGCACTTAGTCTTGTAAGTGGTTCAGGCTAAGTCCCCTTTAAATCAATGGATTTACTATTTCCTAACTGAGTTGACATAGTGTCTACATAGTTCCTAGAGTTGACTTAGCAAAATCTGCTTAGGAGATTTTACACAAAAGTAACTCTTACAAAACACACTGAGTGAATAGACTCTGTCGAGGGAATTTTCCCTGTGTGATACCAGTGTTCTGCAGTGACACCACTGAGATATCTCTGACCCCAGATACACCATCCAGCATAAGAGTGGAGAGAGAAATGTGCTTGGAAAAGTGGGATTAAGGAGTGTTCATAGGAACTGCTTTCAGGGCTTTGTACTGCTATCACGCAGTATGCTGCAATATCAGGTGGACATAGACTTGAGATTAACATCATTTCTAAGTGTTGGTGGCCTGCTCTGCACACCAGTAGACAGTGTTCCTAGGCATGCCTGTCCCAAGGTAGGCCTGTCCCAATGTCTGCTGAAGGACTCTCAGGCACAAGTACAGGCTGAGTGGAGAATGGATTGAGAGAAGCCCTGAAAAAAAGTACTTGGGGGTGTAGGTCAACAAGAAGCTCAATATGTCTCAGCACTGTACACCTGCATCCCAGAAAACCAAGTGTATCCTGGGGTGCATCAAAAGAAATGTAGACAGAAGGGTGAGGAATGTGGTTCTGCCCCTCTACTCTGCCCTTGTGAAACCCCACCTGGGGTACTGCATCCAGCTCTGGGGCTTCCAACATGAGAAAGACACAAACCTGTTGTAAGGAGCCCAGAGGAGGGCCACTAAATTGATCACAGGGCCTGAGAGAAACACCTCTCCTGTGAAGACAGATTCAGAGTATTGTGGCTGTTCAGCCTTGAAAAAAGAAGACTCTGGGCAGACCTTAGAGCACCTTCAAGCACCAAGAGGTGCTCTGGGAAGGCAGGAGAGGGACTTTTCACAAGGGCATGCAGTAGAGGAATAAGGTGGAATGGCTTAGAAGCTGAAGGAGTATATATTTAGATTAGATATTAGAAAAAAAATATTTACTGTGAGAATGGTGAGATACTGGAACAGGTTACCAAGAGAAGCCATTGGTGTCCAATCCTTTTAAGTCTTCAAGGCCAGGTTGGATGGAGCTCTTAGCAATGTGGTCTAGAGGAAGGTGCTCTTGCTCATGGCAGGGAGCTGGAACAAGATGTTCTTTAAGATCCCTTCCAAACCATTCTATGATTCTATGATTCAATTTGTTAGGATTGCCCAGAGGATACCAAGAGAGGTCCATTTCCAAACATAGCTAGAAAATGAAAGAAAAAAAACCCAAACAAACCAAAACCAGCAGACAGAGAAGTTTCTCAGTCCATTTCACCATGGGATCAAAAAACCTTGTGTTGGCAGAGAAGCACAGCATGAGAACAGAAACTCTAGTCAAGAACAGGAGAAAGAAATTACAGCCTTGGATTGCCTAAGCTGCCCTTGAAATTAAATTTATGAACTACGTGCTTAGAGTAACTCAAGAACTAAGTGCTTAGAGTAACTCAAGAGAGGGAATTCAAGCACCTCCAAGGCATGTTGCAACAGGAAAGTGTTGGATTTTTTTTTATTATGACCTGGTCCCCAAATTCCAATATGTTTTTTCTGCTTGTAATACTGTGACACTTGTGGTGCTCCACTTTGCTCTGTGCTTTGTACTCTTGGACTGATACCATACACTATTTGATTGCTACCGCAATTTAAACTTCTGGTCACAGATGTCAGAATCAGGGAACCTACTGTGTCTCAGCTGAGATCACTGGTAGTGCTAGCATTCTAATTTCAGCCATTCAGAAAAAGTAATAGATGTTTTGAAAGGCTTCCTCAAACACTGATCACTAGACGTAATATTTTGTTGCCACAAACTAGAGTTTCTGAGCACGTAAGTTTCTTTCACATGAGGAAGGTCTGGGGAAAATATTTTGAGTAACTTTGAGAGATACAAAGAAAGTACAAAAAACTTGATGTATATTTTGCCACACTTGCCAGTGATCTCCAGTTTCAATTTGCCTGCCAACAACACAGCCAATATTAAAAAATAACCACAGAGTTTAGTGAAAGCTTCTGGTTTGCTCAGATATAAGCATCAGTATGAATACATAACTCTGAATACATAACAAGGCCTGACTGACCATGACAATATCCAACATGCATTGCCAAGTTTCATCCATACCACTCAAAAATTATGAATGACCCTAATTTCTGCCATACTAGTCTGCTTTGCTAGTGGCTCCTTAGTTCTCCTTTTCCAATTCATCTTCACACAATAAAAGTAAACTAGAAAATACAGTAACTGAATACAGTCACTTAAAACATTCCAACATCCCTTTAAAAATTTCTGTTCTCCAATGAGTACAGCAGTACTGGAGTTATCAAGAGTGGAGTATTAAAGAGAAAAGAAGGCCAGATTATTCTACACACAAAAAAGCTCGGTTCAACCATTTCTATTTGATCAAGCCCAAATACTGTCTAGTTGGATTTTAAAATATCATCTAAAACTGCTAAAACATAAATTCTTAATTTTAAAACAGTAACTTAAACAAATAACAGCTGAATATGAAATATTTTTAGTATATCAGAATTATATTCATTGTCCTAGTGCTCCTCCTAATTTATCACTACTGGCTTATAAAGGGATTATGAACATTGTTTGGACATCAACATATTTAACTGGAACTTTTTTTAAATTGAAAGAAGCTATGTATGCCAGATCTTTGCTTGTGAAGTGGACACAAGGCAACACAGGCAACTAAAGCAACAAAAGGCAAAACTCTAAAGTAGATTGAATATCATTATGATGATTTCTAGCATTATTATCTTAGAGGTCTGAAGAAATTTAATACTGATGTGTCTAAACTCTTGTCCAAAACATCTACCTTGTTTTTCTAACTGCCTGAACTAGTACATCAGCAAGCTAACACACATCTATTCCATCAAGCAAGAAATGAGGAATGACAGATTTGAATGTTACTTAAACTACAAGTAAATCAGTTTAGACAGAAAAGTTTTGCAACATAATGGCAATCAAAAATATTAACTTTTGCAAAGGGCATTTAAAATAAATACCAGTTTTCTTTGATCATGACAAAAGAACCAAGGACAAAGGAAAAATTTAAATCAACTATTTGATATTTTTTTACTTCATTCTTTATAAGCTTTTGAACAATTGCCTGATAGCTTGCTGTTAACAAACAATAAATAGTATGTTTTAGCAAAGATAAACAATAGATTACTGTCTATTTAGCATTTCTTATATGACTGGGTAAAAGTTATGTGCAAAATGTCTAAGTGTATAATCATCATAATGCTACTAATACAAGTCAAACCATCAGATCTGAAAGGGCTTCATAAAGTTACGAAGACACATGGGAGGGAAGGTAATAGGATACCCACCTGTGTCTGGTTCTTGGGAAGACTCAGCTCAATCCTCCCCTCACTGACTCTGCTTAGTGTACCAGAAAGCATTTGTTATGGTCATCCCCAACTACTTAAACTTAAATTTAGCTGTCTAAATTTAAATCTCTCCGGGGCAAAACTGAAGAAGTTTTCAGTCATCACCAACAGGATTTTTGGATTCCATCAGTGTTCCATGCTGAGATGTCACATGCAAATCCAGGGAACTTGGAGCAAGTGGCAGAAAATGGCAGCAAAGCAGAGCCTGATGTCCCAGAAAAAAACCTCCTGCTTATGGTATCAGTGCATCTTAGAAGGAAGATGTAGTGGGCTGACCCTGGCTGGATGCCAGACACCCACCAAAGTCACTCCATCACTCAGCACCATAACTGGACAGGGGAGAGAAAATGTAACAAAGGGTTCATGAGTTGAAACAAGGTTTGGGAGAGATCACTCACCAAATACCATTGCGGGCAAAACAGACTTGAATTGGGGATATTAATTGAACTTATTCCCCAGAAAAATCAGGATAATGAGAAATTAAACAAATCTTAAAAACACCTTTGCCCCACGCCTCCCTCCTTCCCAAGCTCTATCTCTTTCCTCCCTGCAGTGCAGAAATATAGGGCATGGGGGTAATGGTGAGTTCATCACACATTGTTTCTGCTGCTGCTCAGGGAGGAGAGTCCTTCCCCCGCTCCTGTGTGGGGTCCCTGACACAGGAGACAATCCTCCATGAACTTTTCCAATATGAGTTCATCCTATGGGCAACATTTGCCATGAACTGCTGCAATGTGGGTCACTCTTCCACAGGGTGCAGCCATTCAGGTACACTAATAAGCCAGTGGTAGGATACCAGTTCTATTCACTTAGAAGTCAAGAGAAGCACCACATGTGCTGTCATTACGCAGTTCCTGTGGTCACAAAGTTGTCCCCAAGAGCTTTGAGTTCAGGGGTACTCCAGGCACCCAGAACCTAGTACACTGCACATTTTTGACAGTCTGCACTGTGATTTAGCTCAAGATAGAAGTTTCATCTTCCCCTTGGGTAAGATTCATTTAAACACTTGCAAGGAGCATCTCAGAGACCTGGGAAGCAGGAATCCTGGCCGCACATTTTGCTGTCATTCCTGGGGCCGATGGGACAGTCAGTGTCTCGGGGTGCTGTGATCCATTTATTATTCTAACTAATGCTGTATATTGTTTTCTGTATTTTCTTCCTTGAAGTTGAAGTGAGGTAATTTAGGTGTCCTTTGTCCCTGTGAGCATTTTCTCTAGTACTAGCAAATAACATCAGATTTCTAAATAACAGCTTTCAGGACGTTATCCTAAAACAGATAGACAGCTGTGATCCTGAGTTTGCCAGAAAAGATAATGGATAATGCAGACTCATCAGCTGTATCTCAGCAAGCATGGTACATAATGTTCATACTATATGTTTCCAGGTCCTAAGACACTGGGAAAATGGATTGAGCTTGTGGTGAAACTGCTGCAGCGAATGTCCAAATATGTTCAAAATAAGTCATTGTCCAAATACAGCAAAGTAAGAAGAAATTTCTGGCCTATATAAGAGTTAAAAATTATTGCTTTTCATCTCTTTAGTGTGGAAGAACTCCTGCTCAAGGACTGGTAACGCATTCTCCAACAAAATTTCCTTATAAATTCTCTTAATGATAGGCATGCTATTCTTTTTTTTTTTTTGCTAGAATCCAAGCTAGAAAACAGTGTGTTCTTGTTCTTCAAATTTGTTTGGTTTATACACAATCATCCTGTACAGCCCTCTAGACCTGCAGACCTCATCATTCTTTGCACTAAATTAAAACTGAATCTAAGCCAAAAAAAGAGGAAGGGGATTTAATGATCAGAGTATGCCATTATAGCAGTCTCTTTTTGCATTTCTGAATAACAGAAGCCTGAGATTTCTACTAAAGGTTTCCTATATGAATTTCACATATTATATTTTAATTAGAACATGCCTTTTATACAGCCACCAACCTTTAAAACTTCAAGTAATGTAGAAGCCATTACTAGAATCAATGTGTTGTGCTGATAAAACAGTCCTCACCATCAAAAATATGCACCTCATCTGAATTTATTTCTCTTTAACCTCCAGCTGAAAGATCCTGTCATACTTTCTCAAGTTAGATGAAGGACCTTTCCATCTGAATATTTTCAGCTACACATACAATACAGAAACATAGTCACTCAACTTTTTATCAGATAAACAAAACCGATTGACTTCTCTAGTCTGTCCCTTAATGCAGTTCTCTAGACTCGGAATTATTGCTATTGCATCCTTCTGAATCCTTTGAGGTGAAAGTAGCTCAGTTCTGGCATTAATGTATATTTTATCAGGTCTGCTGTAACACGTATATTAATGGTTTGTTTACCTGAAATAATATGAACAAGGATTCTTAAGAACATAACTGCGGCAAAATTTATAGTGCTTTTCTTAATCTATGTTTGGGACTTGTAGAACACAAGATTGATTAATATGCAATATGAATAGTCTTGACTTAATAAACTCACTTATTCATTCAACTGAATGAGCAGTATTTTCTCATTTTAAGGATATATTTCCAAAATATTTTGACTAATTTTATCAAACATTCAATTATGTTTATAAATATTAAAGTAGTTACTAACTAACTTTCAGATTCCTGGAATCAGAGCTATTTATTTGGAGGTCTTTATGAACTATGCAAACTATGTGTATGTCACTCCTTGAACCAACTTGCTTTACGTATAGAGCTCCAAAGCAATAGTAAGCGTGTTTTTTAAGACAGATCTCTTGAAAAAAAAAAATTGCTACTTAGTTTCAGAAACTCCAGAGTTGCTGAATTCCTAAATATGACAAGTTTAAATATTTTTTGACCAACGCTATGTAAGTTCTGCATGTTTCAATTACCATAAGCCCTGTGGCAGAGCTCTGAAGGATGTTTACAAAGTTTATTAAGATGTCATCATATTTGTTAACTCTGCAACTAAAATGTCCATTACCAAAATATTAGCTAACTAACAATAGACAACAGGAAACATTTCTTTTGGAATGCAGGTGCTTGTGATTTTCTGTGGAAAAAAAAAAAATATTGCTAGATGCAGGTCAAATCAAGGTAAAATAGCTTCAGCTAGAAATTAATTTAATCTAATTATCTTGGCACTTACTTCAGATGTTGCAGATAAACCAAAATGAGCTACAGATGTAAAAGTGGTAGAAAAGACAAGAGATACTCACTATAACAGAGGGTGAAAGCATTGATTATAACAGCAAATTTCCAAAACCTAGACAGAATGGCCCATCAGAAAAAAAAAAAAAATCTGTTACTCCTACATCCCTGCCGATCTCTGAGCTAAGACTGTCAAATGAAACTCCTCAGCAACATAAGAATAGCTTTAAATCCTAGGATACATCAGTTTCCTAAGTTCCAATCACAGCCCAAACACTTTATCCAGTATGTACCTGTGTCTGGGAGGCCCTTGCTGAGCCTGGCTAATATGTTAATCATCATGAAAAGTGGAAAAAGCTCAGAACATTTTAAGGACCAACTATCTTTTTGTATGTTGAAGATGTTAGGCTTCAGCCGGAGCATTTTTAGCTTTACTGTGATGAATAATTTACTAATTCCTCTCTAAGGGTTTGGCATGTTATGGGGTGATCAAATTTATTGCTAAAGTCTTTGCTTCCTGCGTTTCAAAGAGAGGATATACACTGTTTATTTAGTCCTGCAATGGCATACATAAACTTTGAGACTATTTCAGATTGCTGAATGCTCTTCAGATGCAGAGGTTCACTCAGTCTGCTTCCAACACAGCTGGACATGCTGCAAATAGCAAAGGAGGCAGTTCTCATATACAAGGCAGAAACCCCAACTAAAACAAAAGGATAAGCAAATGTAAGGTTTTTCTAAATATCTATGCTGAAATGAAATTTCATATCTTTTTGAGGTGTAGCCTATGTATCTGACAAGTTAAAAAGTGAATATTCAAAAGGTATGCTTCAATAAAGAATATCAATGTGTTCACATATAATATAGTTATCGATTAGATTTTTATATTAAACATCTGTCATTTAATTTTTTCTGCCATCTGAAAACAATATTGTTTTACTGTCCCAATTTCATAATATAGGTATGCTGTGTAAATGGAAAGCTGTTCTATTTCTATTAAAGATTAAAAGTATTCAATGATTAGAGGTGTTGCAGGAATATAATTCAATTTAAGACCAGTAATTTGTGTAAATAAATTTCTAATATGAAAGAATCACCACAAGTGGAAATCAAGAATGTTCAATTTTTCATGATACTTATCAAAAGAACAAAAGAGTTCATGCTCATTAAAAAAAGTTCTAAAAATAGCAAGGTTCAGTTCCTCCTATGGGTTCATATGAATTTTTTATTTTCCATTTGAAAATTAGGATAGTGCCATATACATGCTTTCTTTTGTGCATGCATGAATTGAATTTAAACTTTTCTGTTAAATTATTAACCATGGTTTTAGTATGCTCTAAGGTGAGCAAATTAAGAAATCTTGGATTGTAGGAGCTGTAAAAAGTGCTTGTATCAAGGGAACTGGTGTTAAAATTGCCTGGTGTTATCCAGGAATAAGTACTTGATATTTCCTTGCAACAAGAAAGTTATGCCTAATTCTAACTCAAGGTGGTTTCGGCTTTTGATTAGCTCACTGACTGATTTATGCTGGTAGATTACAGTAGGTAAAGTTTTTTCACAAAATTGAGTTTAATTGAAACTGAGGGCATTGCACAATAAACAAGAGATGCCTTAAGGTTAAGCTCTATATTATTTATGTATCTAAATATCAGTCTGTCCTTAAAGTCTGGAAATACTTTTGCCCAAATGTTTAAGGAGCAGAGAGGATTACTTTTGATCTCTAGAAACTGAACATGTGCAGTTTATACAAACCCATTCTAGATCTGTATTTCAATGAATTAGAGTAAGCATGTGATAAATTAATAACTTCCCCAAAAAGTGAAAACACAGTAAAAGAAATCTCTGTAAACTCTCTTTAAGACCAATAATGTCCAGTTAAGGGCTGAAGTTCAGAATTTTGGGTTGGGTTCATTTTTGGTGTTTTTTTCCCCAGGGAAGCACCATAGCTTAACATGGATTTAAATGTAATCATTCAAGAAGGGCTAAATTCTGAAGTCTTTCTGCCATGACAAAGACTCTTGCTGTACAATTTTTTATCTAACTGCTCCAGACTATGCTTTCCTCAATGTATCAATCACATCACTTGAACATGCAGTGGGAGGCATTCAAATCTCAGGCCAACAACACAACATCCTCTTGATGGCAGTTGTGGTCAGTTTTGTCTACTGAGGAATAAGGCCTTCTGGTAAAATTTTGGTCTCTAATGTCCAAGCAAGTCTCATGCTTAACACTGTCAGCTTGTGATTATAAAGATTGTTATTTTCTATATAATGGTCTTTTTTCATAGGCTTCTATGTAAGAAGACAACTCAGAAAATATCTTCCTTATGAATTTTAGCATTGGCAGAGTTTTTATCTATTGGGATAGAATTAAGCTTGATTAAGCTTAGATGTGATTAGGCTTAGATGTGACAAAGACATATAGCTGATCTCTAGGCTGAATATCAGTTCCCCATTATGAGATTCTGGTGGAGTTTTAGACAACTAAAATTTTACATCTACATTTGAGCTCTTTACTTTAGACTGCTTTACAATCAATGGAGAGAAGCAAGCACTCCTTAAAGGCAGTTCAGCTGTCCTATTTTAAATGTTTATCCTAATGACTCTGGAGATGCCTGTCTTCTTCCACTGGCCACAGAGAGCACACAGTGTGACTGTGTCAGGGCTAGGCATCATGCCTATAAATGACAAATTGCAGCAGAAGTATCCATCCTCAGTGATGAAAATAAACTAGTGTGGTACTGAGTTTTCAGCCCAGTAGCAGCCTTTTTGTTCTTGGGCCATTGGGCCACAGAATGCTGTTAATTCATCTCCAGCTCCTCGTTAAGCAGAAGCATTTTTCCTTTCTGAGAATTTCATCATCTGTCCATAGCAGTTTTGTGCAGGATTATGAGAAGTTCTTGTTAAATCATTTGCCACCTCCCTCACATATTAGAGGCTGCAGTGCATGTATGTTTCTCCTATCAAACTCAGATGACTGTCTTCACTTTCTGAATCCATGTGAAGTCACTACTTGTAGTTCAGTCCGTATCAAACAAAATAAAGCAAAATGTCAAAGGTTCTCAACTATGTATATATGAGCTGGGGTAATTGTAATCCCTTTACAGTAGATTACTCATTTTTTTCTAGAAAGACTTTTAATTTCTGCCAAATATTGCAGCCTCTGTTCATACCTCTTGAATTTAGCTTCAAAAAGAGCAATATGTTGGGTTTTTTAAAGGAGTCATTTGAAGTCTGACTAGTCATTTGTATGTTGCTATATTAAGGCAAGTTTTTAGGCCCTCTAGACTGAGCCACTAGAAACTTTTAAAATTATATCTACTGTGACCATGTGAGTTAGTTCTATTAGCCAAGTCAAAACATATAAAAATACTAAAGAATAATATTTCAGCCACTGTATTTTAGAAGAAACTTTGCCTGATGTTTCTACTTAGTAAATTTTTTAATGCTGACAATACTTACAGAAATAATTACCTTCATTTGTCTAACATTAAGTTTATGTGAATGATAACATCAATAATAACTTTACTTTGAGAAAATAAAATAGACAGAGTAATTATAAAACTTTGCTTAAAAAAAACTTAACTCCTTTGCCTTTAGCATTGACAAATATAGCTACGTATAATGATTATAGTTTTTAAGGGTCATGTTTGTCTCAACATCTTTATTATTTAAATGATCATATATTATATAATTACCTTCAATGTAACCATCTTATCTCATGGAAGATCTGTGGGAAGGGAAAATAACTTAAATCTAATGACTATTCTGGCACAATCAGTCCTTTATTCTCTATCCTTTTATGTGAATGAGAATACCAATACAAATTTGAAAAGGGGAGCCTGGAAATGCATAAGAAATGCTGCCTCAAATCACCTGGATGCTGCAGAGTAAGTAGACCTTTCCAGTCATCTGATAACAGATCCTATTCCCAGAAACATATCTATATCTCTGGTAAACATCTAACTCATCTTGCCAATCTCTGTTCAGGGTTTTTCAGAGGATCAGTTTGTTGTTGAGGGTTTTTTTCTTTTGCTTTCTTTGGGTGCATCTTCAAACTTATTCCCTCCTCCCACAGCTTTGCACTTCTCTCCCAGCTCTCTTTGTAGGTGCAATTTCATAGGAAAATGTTATCCTATCACAAGACTCTCTTTGCCCTCCAGCTCAACTACTAACTGAATCTTATTATGCTAGCAAATTTCACTACAAAGTCACTGGTGCTCTGAACCCGATGATCAGTGAGTAGAGGGAAGGGGGAATCTGTGAGAAGGAGAGAAGCTAGCTTGGGAGCCAGAGATGAATCCTGAAAGCTGGAAACCCTCCAGGTCTCATATCTCTAGATTATTGCTTACTTGTTAGCCAGCCGTGGGCTCCTGCAAATAAGTTAAGCTGTGTCATACACAACTAAGACTAAAGGATGGGCGATAGTTGCTCATTCTGCCAGCCAGGCAATTTTATGGCAGACAGGACAGCTGGCGTTTGTATTGTACAGTACTTTGTGTGACCCCTGTGTTTTACTTCAGAAGGGTTCACACTTTTGACTNCAGCCAGGCAATTTTATGGCAGACAGGACAGCTGGCGTTTGTATTGAACAGTACTTTGTGTGACCCAGGACCCCTGAGTTTTACTTCAGAAGAGTTCACACTTTTGACTGCTTAAAATGAAGAATTTACCACAGTTCTATCAAAGCTGCTCTAGGAGAGCCAGTGGCTCCTCCAGGCAACCAGTCAAATGATCATTCTGCTCATCACATCTGCTGTGCCTAAGAAAAGAAACAGAAGCTGGGGAGCACTGCCAGAGACCGAGGAGCAAGCCAGTATATATCCCAGTAGCTTTCCCCATTCCTTATGAAACAGAGCTGCCCTCAACCCCAGGCACCTGTCAGTTTTCAATTTGCAGACTCTTCTCTCAGTACCCCAAGTATTCACCCATTTATTCTCCCTATGATTGGAAAGATTTGTATAGGCTATGCCTTCTCTCAGGTATTCTTGAGAGAAGAGATGTTGCCTTATCACCTGATGTTTATGATTTTGTGTAAATGAACTGGAAATATGGAAATTATCAATTAGCTAATGCCAAATACAGAGTTACAAAAAGCTCAACAAATAATTCATCTGCTCCTAGCCACAGATTTGGCAAGACTGTAAATTATTGCACTCTGGGGCTATATAGGCATAAGGAAGTGTACTGTTGTGAAATCTGAGTCATTCTTCAGCACAGAGAAATGAATGTGCATCTACTTTGGGAAAATACAGATGACTGAGAATAAATGATGGATTGATTAAAAAGCATATGTTTCTGATGAAATTTGAAATATAGTGTCACAAGTAAGTTATACTACAGTCAGTGACTAATTGAAGCCCCTTCAGCAAATAAATATCTGTGTCATGTGTGAACCAGAAGAGACCTAGATTCCTCTGGCTTCAAACCTTGAAATTGAGTTGGCATCAAACTGTATCATGGTGTGGTGATTAGCCACACTGCAAGTAAGCTTGCAGCAATGTTACTGTTTGAAGGCAGATTCTCAATCCCTCCAGAAGCCACACACAGTGATGTCACCTTGAACACTGACAGGGTGGGTTTTCTTGGGCCTTTCACATTTGAAGTCTAGGGTTAGAAGTCCCACATTCTGGATGCACCCAAGGAATAGAAGATTTTTTAAGTAAAAACAGGAGGCAAGGATAAAAGGGGCTGACTGAGCAGAGTCCACATGTCAGCAATAGGGAGCTGGTACAGTCTGAACTAGCAATGTTTAAGAGCCTTCTCCAGCATTACACACCCCATTCTGCAAGTTACAAAAGGACACCTCATAACCTATTTCTACAATTCTTTGGAAAAATCCTTTAGCAGAAAATAAAACATGAAATATGACAGTCTTTACAGCAGTTTTTTTCACATTGAGGCCCTAGTTTGTGTTAAACTTTGAAGGGAGGTGTTGACTTCTTCGTGGTGCAATCAGTATTAAAGCTGTATGTAAAGGACCAAGATGAACTTGAGGATTTGTTTTTCAGTGCTGCAGTGCTTTAAACAGCTATTAGAAAATCTGATTGCGAATTGCAACTATTGTGTTCAGGATGTTGTAATAGGATTCCTTTTTTCAAAACTTTTTGTAAGTACTGCCTGACAGCAATAGGACTGTGTGGCAGACCCTCAAAGGAGAGGTGATTGCTGTGTTTTGTGGCATGAGAACCACAGGAATGCAAAAAATGACAGTTCAGAGTCTTTCATGTTTATGCCATTATGGATTCTGTGAAGCTAATGTTAACTATTCAAAGTGTCTAACATTAATCTAAGCTTCCTTTAAATAGCATATTAATGTACTCAGTTGTTTTCCCTGTCTGTTGTATTTTAGCAAATTGTTCAGTTGCCTCAATAGTGTAAGTTTAAGGAAATCTAGCTGTCAATTCCTATTAAACTGGACTTAGTTTTATATTGTTAATTCAGTTGTCTTTCACACTCTAGCTGCTAAATCTAAAGAACTCTTTACAAAGGCAGATTTATGATGGATGCCATCTGGCCTGATAGAAGGAAACAGATATTGATTTTTAATATTTTCTCCAAACTTGTTTACTCTAGGATAATACAGCAGCTGTGTGGCGGCTTGTCTCAGAGTGGAAAGGATTATTACCAGTGCCTTTTGATGAGATAAATTACCTAGAATGACTTGAATGGCTAAAGGGTATACTTTGATGTTATGTCGCTTCATTTACCCTTATGACTAAATGATTATTGATTTTATATTTTTAAGCTCTTGAAACGTGAAAATAAGTTGGTAGAGAAGCCTAGCTGTGTTAGTTTTATTAATTTATTTCTGCAGGGCATAATTCACTTTGGACCAGGTTGTGAAGGTTTTGGGTTCATGACCGACTCCAGATACAGTTGCAAAGAAATGGCTTATTTATATAGTCATTGCAAGTAGTTCCAAAATCAATACAGTCTGGGATTGGATGATTAAACTTAGTCCCTTTGTGGGATTCATTCCTGTAGCTACCTCTGAAATGATCTTGACTGAAGCAGATTCATGTGATCCAGTCTACAAATAGCAAGTTTGTTCAAGTTGAAATACTATTTTTTGCTCATCATTTTTTTTATCTACTCTGTTCACTCAGTGACATTTTAACAACCAGAAAAAAACCAGTTGATTGACTACTTCAATGAAATCACTAATCTGCATTCAAAGAGTTGCCTCCAAAGACTACTTAGATTTTCCATGGATAGATTTAACTACTGCTTTGATCAGTTAGTCCCAGTATGCAGTGGATTTAGGTCTCTGTACTTATGTAGGCAGCAAGAATCCAAGGTGTACACTAAACCTTTAAATAGTCTTCACAGTTCAAAACAGCTATTTGCCTTTTGTGTACAGCAGACGCATACATATTTCTGTGAACCATTGCCTTTTCTATCATCATTTAACATGTTGGTGCTATTTAATTTTTGTCTGAAATGTGACTCTCTTGTCAGTCTGTTGAAGTATTTTTTAGACACTGGAACAAGTGTAAAAATGTGTTCAAAAAAATTCTCCCTCTCTCTCTCTCCAGTTTCCCACAATGACTATTTATACGTGCACTTTGCTTGGTGTTTCTTTTTACCTTGAACAGCAATAATTTTAAGCTTAATTTCTTCTAGAAAGTTTCAGCAAGAAATACACTGTCCAGTGTCTTATTTAGTCTCAAAAACTGGGATTCAGAATCTTGACATTTCATTTATATAGATCATTAGTAAATTATAAATATTGGTAATATAATTTCAGCTGTCTAGAAGGAACTGAGGGAAATAAGCTATAACAAAAGACATAGCTCTAACAAAGTTTATTACTTGGAAGAGTTAGCAGTACAAGAACCTGCACAGGACTGTCTAAACTGAAGAATAATATTTCACAATTTAACAGTACATATCTATCCATCTCCTGTACAGGCTATTAACCATGTGCTTGTGTCTTGTTCAGATGTAACTAAATGTGAAGTTGTGTGAGGGATTTTTTTTTAATATATGTTTCACCTAAAACTGTCTGTTTCTAAAACATAAGGATCTTTTCCAATGTTACATTTATGTAGAGAACATAACTTTATATATGACCGTGTGTGTGTTTGTGTGTCTGCGTGTGTGTGTGTCTGTGTATTGTCAGTCAAGAATATTATTCCCCCAGAGGATCTTTTATTGTAATAAGCCTTGGCAGCATCTTTTGCAGAGTTAAAAAAGGTGTAAAACACTTTTCTGTACTTTAGCCACATGATATGTATAATTAATGTGTAGTAAATTATATTGCCCAGTTTAAGGCTTGTTTAAATGCATAGAATTTGAAGTCTAATGCAGGAATAAAATAACTTTTGGATCAGTGTAATGTAATATGTTGATCCATTTTACAGGGTGGTGGTGATTATTTAATTAATCACCTTTTGACAATTATTCACACTGGTCCAAATCAAGGTCTCCATTAAAACCGAAGAATAGCTTCATTACAAATGACCCATAAAAGTGTCAAGTGTTGGCAGTGAAGACAAGTAATTTCCTTTCCCTTTAAAACCATTAGATCGAATGATGGGGGTGGGGAAGGTGATGAAGTGCGTAATAGTGTGATTACAAAGAAAAGCTTAAACAGTAAATTTGACAGCCATGTTAGAGTGGATAGAAGATAAGGGTTACAAACTGTTGGTTCTATACCTCCAAAATATTTTAATTTTATAAGAAGACATGAACGTGCGGGTTATATTTTTGAGAAACTTTTTATATCATCTTTAATGTTTATTTGTAAATTCAGATTGGATAATTGTTTGACTCAAAGCTTTGGAGATAAAAAATAAACACTACCTTGCCTTCTGAATGTTGCTTAAAATAGCAGTTAATTGAGACAAAATTGCTTTACAGCTCTGCAACTGTTTTCAAAGCCTGCTTATCTACAAAATCTTTTCTATATCTTATTGGTGAGGATAGCAAGCAGGAACTTTATGTTGGCGTAATTATATTGGGCACTTTCTTTTACATCTGGAAAGTACCAAGAACTACTGATTGATTTTGTGTAGAGATAAAATTGCTCTCATATTTGATTAAAGGTGGATTCTGCACCTTTTGCTGAAAGTCCTTATGTTCTTACTATTCCAAAATATGCAAAACCCTTTTAATTTTCAACTTCTGACAAAAGCTTGTCTATTTCTCTAATGACCACTCACTGCAGTTTCTACAAAAAAGGATTAATTTTTGTGCCTTTCAAATCCAGATATCATATTTCAGTTTAATATTAAATCCTGCCAAACAGACACAGACTGAAATTATACAGGAATGTAGCTTCAGAAAGGAAAACTAGAACATTAGAGTGTCAATTTCAAAGGGGCTGAGCTGAAGAAAGCATTATTCATAAATTGTGTCCTGATTTTGTGTTCATTCAATAGTGGTTGTACACTTGGTTGTAATTTTGTTTGATTGAAATTTATCTTGTGGAATAAGTCTTGCTGAGGAATTCCATGTACTGACCTTACCTCTTATGACCTGCTTTCAAATTGTGAGAGTGAACAGGTGGTGGTTCTTAGCTCAGTTATCATCGCAAAAAAAAAGTGAAAATAATGCTTTCACCCAAAGGTTCTGGGTAATCTTGCTAGCATAGATTCCATTTTCTACAGGAGATGAATATATATTTACTAGTTTTTCAAAAGAGCAGCAAATATTTACCAGTCACACAGATGTATTTGTTAAATCTACTTGTCATTCTTTCTTTGATCTTCATTTGTTTTAAAGTCTTGCACCCAAAGTTGGACTAGTTACTGTAAAAAAATCCCAAAAGTTCAAGTGCTGCTTCTAAAAACTAATGGCTATTGACGTTCATTAGGATTTCTGTGATGTTATCTAACCCTGTAAAGACATTTGTGGTATGCAGTTTACATTGTATCTGGTGATTGTATAATCATTATTGATTTTCCTTGTGTGTAGTACCTATGTCAAACAACCTAATATATTTAAATGGTGATTATTTCAGCAATATATCTATTATTAGATAAGATCAAAGGCGGTTAAGTGTGTAGCAGATAATGTGATAAGATGATATAATGTGTGTTTTTGCCAGTGCCTGTGCCCTTTTGTGCATAAAACTGCAATTCATAGTCTTTAATGATTAACTCTCTGAAGCACGTTGTGATTTCTATCCTGTAGTAGAATAAAGTATGACAGATGGATTAAAAGAAGCCCACTTTTTAAGCAAAAGGCCTAGGAGTTATGTAAATGTAATACAATTAGATGAATTGATTTTCAAAGACCATGGGAAATCACTCTCTATATTCTGTTCACTTCTTGTTTTCCTACCAGTACTTCTGAAGAAAACTAGAAATATATTTAGAAAGCTGCATGATTTCCCAAAGGATATAATCACTGTTAATCCCATGTGTATGGATTAACAGAGTAACTTGGCCCAATACAGCAAGTGATTTCTCAGGCTAATCTCATGAGTAGAATGGTTATTGTGTTTTATTAGTGATCAAACAGTTTTCTACTTGGACTGTAGCAGAAAAGCCAGAAATATAATGCATTCATTTAATACCAAAGAATTATATATTTTACTTGTGGAGTTTTTCTGCTTTTATTAGCATTATTTAATTAAAATATGCTTTTGATTAGTAAGTGAAAGTTTCTCTATACACCTAGTGCAAATTTTAAAAATTTAAAAGTACACCTCCCCAAAAAAGTCCAATACATTAATATACCTGTAGTGCTGAGATGAAAGCAGAAATCCCATGTTTTTGCTCTTTTTTCTGTAGATATATTACCACATTATGCATTACTCTAAAAAAAAAAAAAAAGATTATATATTTGAAAATATAGTAATTGTGCATTAAAAATGTAGTACCTTTCAATGTGTAAACATACTTTCATAGCAAAAGTTTGTTAGGATTTTTAAGTAGTTCTGAAAGGTAGGCCCCGTGATGGCACAACAGATTTCATTTTCTATGGCTCCATTTTCAGTTTTGAAGTGGTTCCTGTGCAAGCACTGAGCCTCAAATCTGAGTTATTGCTCACAACTCACTGTGTTGTGTGCATGTGCCAGGTCTGCTAGGGTTAGATTGAGATTCTCTCTGCCACTCTCCATCACACAGTATGGAGATGCATGCTTTGGACACTAGGTTCTACTCATGTCCACAAAATCACTCTTTGATTTCACTCTTTGCCTTCCCCATCCAGCTGTAAGAATGGAAACCATTATGATCCCAAACTGTGTGTTCCAGCAGGAAGTTTGCAACATCGACAGTCAAATGGTGCAGGAAATGATGCCGATCTTTCCCAATTAATCTCAGGGAAAATCAGACATATTATTTAAACAATTAATATGATTTTTTCCCTTTCAAGCAGTGTGAATCTGCTTGAAGTAGCTACGGAATGTCTGAGAAACTCTTCTTGCAGCTACTCAGACTGAAGGTGATCATTCTGATGACCTAATACTAAAGGGGTAACTGCAGCAGAGGGTATAGATAAGGTGTCAGAGCGTTTATCTGTTCACCAATGTATCTGGACTGGGAACAGGATGTTCACAGTGGTCTGCTTTGTTTTAGCCTGTCCACAAGGATGGAGATGCCTAGCTGGTAGTGCCACACTGGAGTGTGCTCCAGTGCAAAGTACTCACACACAGTGTCACTTTGCTGTGGTTTTCCACTGTGGCCTGTTCTTGAATGCCCCTGATGCTCCACGATGATCCCCATCATGGGTAAAAATGACAGTCTTGATGATGGGTACTCTCCTCTCAGATAGGAAAATGTTGCCTTCAGTGGGAAAAGCTTCTTTGAGTGATAGTGAATATACTTCATTGATTTCCTGTTGGGGAAAAATAGTCTTTTTTGTTTCTTGAACTACTTAAAAATCCTAACAAATATTCTTAGGTGACTGAACAGTAGACCTGAATGATAACTTTTTTATTTTAATAATTTTCTCTACATCCTAGTTGTGCAAGTCTCACAATCAAAGCAATTGCAATCAAATAATTGTGAGGAGCAATTCTATGGAGGCTGATAGAATAGAAAATGTAGCTATCAAGCTATTTACCATATGCAAATGCTAAGGACAAATTTTAGACTGTAATGATGATTTCTTCATGTATAACATTAATTAAAGATATTGTATTCAGTACAAAGAGTTGGAACACTCCCATAATTATTGACCTGACATTACAAATTGACATAGCTGTTGCTGTGCAAAACATCCAGATAGGTTCAGTTGTAGGACTTGGACCTATGTAATCATCTCTGTTGTACATACACATGCACCAGCTGAACTTTATGCTACCCTGTAATGTGTCAAGAAGGCAAACAGAAGTAGGAATTGGTGGTTTGAAGAAGAGGAAATTCCTAAATTAAGCCATCTTCACAGAGAACATCCTGCCCTTCTTCCACGTACTTGTGATTCAAGTCCATCTTGGCACTGTTCAGAGCTCTAAGTCAGGCTCACAAAACCATAGGTGGAAAAGCACAAGTGACTTGTTCTTAGACATTTATTTCTCTGCAGAAAGTACAGTAATGTTGTTTTAGTTTGCATTTAGAAGCTTAACTGTATAGGAGTTTCCTCTTTATCCTCTGATATTTTACACTTGGGGTAACAATGCTATTACGTGTGCAGCCTATTGCAGTCACTAGCAAAAAATAAAGAAGGAAAGCTCTACAATAGCCATATGTGGAGTTTACACTTCCTTCTACTACAGTCAGAGTGTGGGAGAAGTCAGAGTAAGCAGCCAGGAGCGATGCTATGAGCAAGTTTGCAGGGGGTATCCTAGCTGTCAAGTTATTCTTCTACATTTCTGAGTGCGATCATTTAACTAAAATACTCATTTGTTTACTTTAAAGTGGTCTTTTCCATGTGCAGGCAACCAAGTACCCAGACAGGAACAAACTTGCTCTTTATGTAAATGCATATTTTAATAATGTTTTTTATGCATTTTTTTCAGTTGATACAGTTCTTTCCCAAACTCCAGGCATATAAACATTCCAAATGAGTCTGTATTTAGCGCCTGAAGCTTTAAAAATGTCTGTTTAACGAGCCCAACTAAACTCGCCCCCAAACCTTAAATCTTTTTATGTCAAATACTAATTCTCATGGCATAAGGATCCAGAGGCCAAAAGGGTGCCATGGGGCAAATTGCAGGCGAAGCCTCTAATTCTGTGTCCTTGAATTTTATTGCACAATTTTTGTCATTCCTACAGGGTGCAGAGAGGAAGCTGGGAGAAGCACACTGAGTTAGACTGTGATTATGTCTCTGCATCCCACAGAGCCTCTGTGCCAGAGAGCTCTGTAGTGGTTGGTCACAGCAACATAACTTCCATGCATCAGAGCTTTGGGCTGCAAGGAAACAATTCTCCCCCCTCCACCCTTCACCCTCCCCTTCAAATTGTCATTGTTTTTCTCCATTGCTAAGTCCATTCAGTCAGACTTTGAGTGGGACACAGGGGAGCTGGAATGAAATTCCACTCATCCATTGCCACAGGGCTTATGGACAAGTGCTTGGAAGAAATTCACTCTCCGAGGTGTCTTTAGGACCAGGAAAACCTAAAACCAGGTTTTTGTAAGGTAGGATAACCACACATGCCATCTTTGGTCGTTTATTTTGTGCTGCATTTGAATGTGTGACAGGCAGTTTTTCCTCTCTCCTCCTCTCAGCTCCCAGCTGCATGTGACAAAGCCTGGGAAGCAGACCCCCTGATGGACATAGCCTTGTATTAGGGTGTGTAAACCCTAAGAAAATGTTCACTTCCAGATACATGATACAATAGAGAGACTTATACTTCCTTCTGTCTTCTCCTGCTGATTATACTCTGGCCAAGGATTTACCCCATATCCCAATCTTTTTCTTTTTTATGGGCCACCTGTCTTTTGGGCCTCCTGGCCTCTCCCAGACTCACCTTCACTTCACAGCTATTGAGCATGTCTGAAAATTTTGATGGGGGAAAAAAAATCTCTACCCCAAGAAAAAATAAGAAAAACACCCCACTGTTCCCTTTTTCTCCTGTCTGACTTTGGGACAAAATTAAGCCTTTCAAAATATTTCCAAACCTGTGGAACTTTAATGGGAGAAAAAATGGGAAAGATTGTTATTTTCACCTTTTAAAATTAAAAGGCTGGTAGGAAAGGTATTCCCTGCAGATTTCTGCCATGAGAGACCCAGGTGAAGGCTTCTGCATGGTGAAATACAGAGCAGAGACAGGGCTTTCCCCTGTTGGAAAGGATCATCCCCAGATCTACTATTTCAGAAGCATCCCATTGCCCTGTTCAAGCTTCATCAAAGAATGTTGGGGGGGGAGTACCCAGTCTGCTCTAGATCCATGCTCTACTGTACTGTACTTATATTAAATCCACTTACTGTAAGCTCTTCTGCATTTGTTTCAAAAAAAGTCTGTCTTTTCATGTGCTAAACATGGAATAGAAGATATTTTACTGAAATTTAAAAAAGAAAGAAACACACTGTATTTTAGGTTATAGTCATTACTTATACAAAATAAATGATCAAAACTAAGTAACAAACTCACATCTCTCTTTTGAGATTTCTATGCATAAAGAAATTGGGTTATCTACAAACACATTATGGTTTTGAAATGTGTTACTGCATTCTAAATACTTGAATTAAAACAATTTGGTTTGAATTGTACTATTATAGCAGACTCAAAAATCCTTTTATCAGAGGCTCTTTTTTCCCCCCTTCTTTCTTTTTTATTTTGGTGTTATTAAAGGTTTTCAAGCTTTGTTATTCGAATTAGATAAACACTATGGTAACTAGGAAAGCTAGCATGTTTTAGAAGTCTGCAGTTCTGAGTGCTTTCCAAAGAGACAAGGTAGTATCTGTATCCTAATATTCTCTCAATGCATGAAATATAATAAAAGGGAACTATTTCAATAATATTCCTTAAAAACTACAAGGCATAAAAATCCTGACAGAGTGAAGATATTGCTTGAGGCACACCTTCAAGATCAAGGTCAGTTCTTATGCAAAAGTATAACAGAGTGGAAGAATATTGGGGTTTTTTTGTGGAATAAAACACAACATTTTTCAAGTAAATCCTAAATGTTAAGGAAAAAATATTTCACTCACAGGTTTATGAAGAGTCTACCTGTGTATGTCCTTTTTTTGTGGACAGGTGGCTGAAATGGCCATGTGAGGAGAATAACATATGTCTTTGCTATTCAAATGAAACAGGAAGTCAGTACTAAAACGCTCATGATTGAAGCTTACTAAGTAAAGATGGCCCAATTTCAAAAACCTTGAAGTCTCAGTTTACAGTTCTGGATATAAGCGTGAAGGCTTCTGAACTGTACAAATGTTTTGGATGTGAAAAATATGGACAGACATCTTGCGAGAATTGCCTGTTTCATTTCAGAATATGTGTCCTTCAGACTTTTCTTATTTCCTTTTTTGAATCAGAGCCATGTGCATGAGGACATATGGCATTGTGCACTTGCTAATGGTCACAGATCCATCAGAAGGTGTGTCATAACCGTGGCAAAAATGTTCAAATAAGAAAACAATTAGTTTTCAAGATGCACTAACATCTCCATTGTATTATCTTATTTTAATTAGCATATATCTTAGATATATTACATTAAAATAAGTCACTTTTTTGACTGTTGTGATGTTAAACATTGCTGAATTTTTTATTTCACTTTAGTTTGCTTACACCGCACATTTTTGCTAAAGAAATTACAGAGTCTTGATGTGTTCACAGCAAATTCTCTGCTTCCAGAAGAATTAACTACAAATTTTAGTAAGTTACTCAGTGTTTCTCTACCTCAAATTCCTTTCTATAAGCTAAAATACCATTTGTTATGGATAGACTCCTTCATCCATAGGCAGCAAAAAGGCTTCTGCAGAAGTGGCAAATATAACTAGTCTGAGTTTGCAAGAAGGTCAATGGGTCTGCAAACATATGAAATTATTTACTCCACGTTACAGATTAAATGTGAGTCAGTAGAAGAATGAGAGTCTACTATTCTTTTCTGGGAGCCTTTGATCAGCATGTGTTTTAACATTTTAGTGACTTATTTTATAAATAGCATTTAGGATGAAAAGTTTTCAAACATTTTACATATTTAAGATGCTTGGGACATGACTTCTGTAGGTACTTAGTAAAATGCACTGTTTTGTATCTTCAGTTCTAATTTTTGTTGCTCTTTTGAGTTAAGAGAACTCAAGATGTTAAGCACAAATCTAAATAACAATAAAAACACAATTAATGTGTACCATTGACACATTAATTTCAGTCATCTTTCCCAGCCTGGAAAAAGGGCAGCAATGCAAATATATCTAAACATGGCCCATTTCGGATTATTTCCCTCATCCTGCTTGGTCCTCAGATGTTGCTCCAGAAGTTTATGAGACTTCTATGGGTTTCATGTCATATTGGACATCCCTGAACACGACTTCTCTCTATATATGGACTCTGTTTAGGCACCTGAGTAACTTCCAGGAACCCTAGGACAAAGACACAGAGCATTGAGCTGTCCTTTGTCTGCATGCAATCACCACCTCTGGTCAAAGCACCGTTTACAGCACTGGAGGTTATTTCCTGACTGACAAGATGTTTCTTTGTTATGCTGCCTTGTTTGAATCCAGAAGCAGGATTCCTCATCACATCCCCCCTCAGCAATTATATTTTGGATCTCTGAATAGAATTTTCCCCCTAAATATCAAAAATCATGTTTGCATGAGTCTTTCATGGCTTGAAATGTTAGCTTCCCTCTTTTGTATTTTGGCACTAGGCATAAATGTGATGGGAGTAATTGCATCTGAAGGATACTTTAAATTAAAGCACAGCCCCATTGGGCTAGTACTCAATTCACAATTAGGTGGGATACTTGGAATATTATGAAGAAGAAAATAAATCCTGAGAAACAGAAATGGTAGAATTGCCAAGCAAACTCTGGAAGAAAACCTGAGTATATAGGTAGACAGTGTTATGATGAAACAATTGCTGATGGAAAATTTATTACCTGGATATTATACCACATCTGTTAAAGCTAGATATTTTCAAACCATTAACTCTAGAAAATCTACCTCATTTAAAAGACCTTATGAAACAACACCTTAAAATTTTAAGACTGTTTTTCTAGGAATTTGAATATGTTCCCCAAAATGGATAGGCTGTTGTGTCCGTATTTTAGAAAAATAAACAGGAAGACCATAGTGATTGCAGGCCATCTAACCTGACACTGGCCAAAGACTAATCAAGCCTGATATGATTTTAAAAAGAATTAGAGAGAGTAATATAACTGATCCAACTGAATATGGATTTACAGAAACTTGCTTCATACATTTTTCCATAAAACATCTTTAACAACAAAAAAAAAAACCACAAAAAAACAACAACAGCAAAATAAACAAACCAAAAAAAAGACAGAAAAAAAGCCTAAAAACCAAAACCAAAACCAACCAAACAAAAACACACACATACCATGCAAAAAGAACAACATTGTGGTGGGGGAGAACATAAACCAGTATATTGAAGAATTGTTTCTCTGTTGACCAAATGCTACATATCCTAATGAAAAAGTCAAATTAACAATGAAGTCTAAGTAACCCTCATTAAACAAAATCTTTCTAACTGTCCAGTAAAAAAATGAAATGGGAAATATTTTTGATCCGTTCTTATTCCTTCCTACTTAGTCTTTCTACCAGTAATCTGAAACTATTGATAAAATCTGTGATTGATAAAGGACAGGAAATTAATCTGAACAGAAGATGGGCCTCAGATTATTGTGCATATGGATAAACATGAAATATTGGGGAGAAGAATTTTTGTGGTGGATAATGATGCCTGACAAACCCATGGAACTTTTTTGAAGGAATCAAAGCTTACACAAACAAAAATTTAGTTGATTAATTTTTCTCAAATATCCAAAGCAAGTTTAGAAAAACTAGTTTTTAAAGACTTTTTAATGAAAGGTTAAAAACCAAAATCCTCAAACTTTGTGAAAAACTTTTTCCTCAAACCTTGTGAAAAATAATTTTTGAGATTAATGCCATTAGCAAGAAATATAAACTAGAAATAAATAACTCCAAAGCACTTCGTGACACTGATTCTGCCACATACTTTCAGGATTTTCCCACCTGTTCAGCTTAAAGGGTTAAACAGAAATGTACAGCTTTTTCAATTAAATATGCTCAGGCAACAGATAAGATAGAATTTTGGAAACCTATGACATCTAAATGTTAGTCCATGATGACACAGTCTCTCAGGGGCTCAAACTATGGAATTCCTGAAGGCTGAAGTTAGACATCATTTAGCAGAGGTGTAAGGAAAAGAAAGACATTATAATGGCAACATCAGTGCTACTAACATAATATAAATATAATAATATAAATGTCATATAATGAGAAAAAATATTTTTCTGTAGCTAAAACAAAAACTGTCAGAGAATAGATCAAAACATATCTCGTTACAATCTAGGGCTACAAAATATGCTCAAGAACAATATAGTGTGTTTTGAAGTTAGTGGTTTCTGAATGACAGATGAAACGTTCATTTTTGTTTCTGCACAACTTTTCTTTACTTCTCTCTCCTTTACTTTCCTCTTTCTCTTTCCATATCTGTAGAAAGAAGAGAATCTATTATTTTATGAGAAGATTAATAGTAGAGTTTATTCAACAAGGTTAGAGGGTGTAGATTTCATTTGGCTTACTCATCATCCATTGACACTAGAGAAAGATGAAACCTGCTGAATTATGTAACATTAGATTTTGTGAGCACAAAGCCGTAAGAAGCCAAACTATTACTCATTCTAAAATATTCCATACTCATAAATTACCCTGTGATCATTTATAGTTTTACTTTTGTGTAAGCATTGCAGGAATTTTTACAAAATTAATTCAATGTGAGCAGTAGAATTACTGTATTATAAACCAGTTAATAAACATATAATTTAAAGCCTTTACTTGAGGATATTCCTCATTTTATGATAACTGAACACATAATAATTACACAAAAATTCTTTTTAAGGGTAAGCATATTTAATATTTGTTTTTTCTTCAGAAAGGTGTTTGAGATATCCCTTGTTCACGTTGAATACAGCTGCATAGGAGCACACCTGACAAATTATAAAGGCTGGGGTTTGTGGGGACAACAGTTCAGTATGCTGTTCAAATAGCCCGAGGCACTAACTGGACTCCATTAGTCTTTATCAAGCTCAGTATCCTTTGTTGCAACTGCTGCCTAAAAAGATGTGACAGTCTTTGTCATGGTACAGAATGGTGGATGAGGTACACAGCAAACTAGTGGAGGAAGTCAGTGTCAAACTTAAGGTGCAAGAGACTGACAGTATTCAACTTTGTAATTCTCTTTGTCTGTAATGTCCCTACAGAGATAACTCACTTCCCCTGACATACCAACTCCAGCAGCTTTTAAGACAAGACATGTAGTTCCCTAAGATTCCAAGACTTTTTCAAGTCAGCTTTCATAGCTAATAAAATATTGTTTAGTCTTTTCCATGCATATTTTCAGAAAAGCATCCCTTCCCACTAACTCTTTCAAAACTTTTGGTTGTCTGCCACAGCACAGTGTCCCAAGACAGCATCTGTAGCTGGCTCAGAACAATTGATTCATTCTGAAAAAGAACAAAAAGGATCAATTGAAGACCTCCTGACTTTGTTCACCTGTTTGTTCTGAAAAAGGCCTTGGCCAGGGAATATTTCATCCTTCCTCTCTAGCAGCTAGTGTTATGCTTATTTTCTACCATTTGTTATATGAGCTGGGTGTGCTCTGCCCACAGCCAGACAGGAGAAGTCAGCTATATGAGTACCCTGCTCTGCACCACATACTGGGAGATTCAGCACTACAAACACACTGGGGCAATGCTTCCCAATTTACTTAGCAGCAATGCAATTCACATGTAATTTCTGTACTGCAATTTCTGTGCAACTACTTTATTTTCACCCTTCTTGTCTCCAGTTTAGAGAGAGGCCATATGGCAGGGTTCTACTAACTCCTGCTTTCACCATTACAAAACCTTCTGCCCTTATGGGGACTAGGGCAAACACAGATTAGAAAACCCCATTTCCTGTTTAAACGCTCTATTTCCATCAATCTCCTAGCAATATGTTGTTTTGACCTTTGCATATATTTTTGCAGACTGCAGATGGGAGGGGGCAAGTCTGAGACAGGTGTAGGGAGACTGAGTTATAAAGAGATACATTCAGAGAGGAAGGAGACTTAACTCCTAACTTTCAAATACCTTAAATTTTTGTAAAAGTAGAGCAATAGGCTTTTTTTAAAAAAAAAAAGATATTAATTATTTGGATGATAGCTGGATTACTCTTTTAATGGGATCTAGTCACATGGTTCTTAATCCTTGGTTTTGTAACAGGTTTTGTCTATAAATAAATGTACCTGCTATTATTGCAAGCCTCCAGACCATATTTTGGAAATCACTGAGCAACAAAGTCTCGCACAAATAAGCATGGGGCAAACAGGGGCCTGACTATAAGGGGAGCGAGACGAAGGGCAGGGTGCAGCCCAGCTCTGGCACCATGAGAGGAGGAGTACTCACTGCAAGGCACTGTGTGAATGAAAGAGGGTGGGCTCAGTACCCTCAGCCACATCTATAAATTCATCCTGGCCAGTTGTAGTCCGAGAACCAAAGGCTCATAACTGAAGAATCAAGCCATGGCTTTGCTTGTACAAATTACATCCAGAGAACCGTGCACACACACACATGAGTTTCATAATATGCCTACTAGGAGATCTAGATCTGTTCCAGGTTAAAAACACATGCTAATGTATTATTCCTCGGAAGTGATTTCCTTAGCTGCCTTAGAGAAACGGGACCTGAAGGGCAGAGCAGATGGGAGTTCCCCTGCTGGAAAATATGCCCCTTTCCAGGTGTGCACATGAACTAGCGGAAGGGCAACTTCAGCTTATGAATGCGCTGTGCTTCAGGCATCTGCTGGGGTTACTAGCACTAGCTCTTTCAGATCTGCTTCCAATACCCCGGGTAGTACTTAAAGAGTAAAGAGAATATTCCAATCAGCTGCCACAGACAGCCACAGACAGTATTTTTTGCAGCCAGAAGAATTTTCAGACAGTTAGTTCTGCCAGGTTAAATTAAAGAAGGCATGTCATCAGTAGAAAGCAGTGCTTTGTATAGGTATGATATGGTATAAACTCCCCACAGTGTAACAGGCTTGGCTGTAAACATGGTGAGGTAGGCAGTTCCTGGAGGCAGCAAGAAGTCCTGGGCATTCTGTCTACTGTCCCCTTTCCTGGTGAGCCTGTGCTGCAGAGGGATGGTATTTCGTATGCAAGCAAGGCATTCCCTGCCATAGATGTAGTTTGCCCAAAAAAGACAACCTATTTGGGCAGGATCAAATCATAAAACAAAACACAACAAAACCAAAAAACAAAACAAAAAATACAAAACAAACAAAACAACCCTCCCAAAGAAAAACTACCACACAACCACAACTACCTTAACTCTCCGGTGTTTTCCTCTTGGCTTTTCATTTAGTTCTCCTCTTTTCCCCTCTCCATCTCACTTTCACTGCAAGAATTCCCACCCTTCTCCTGGCCTTGCAACCTAAAATAAAACAGTTGTCTCTGCAGCCACTTAGAATCTCTGAGCCAGCTTCTAGCCAAATGAGGCTTTTCCATCTTGCCTTCATGCCTTCTTTTAACCAAGCTCTATTAACTGGACACTAATGCCCTCCTTGTTTGGATTCATAACGTGGCAATGCTATTTTGCTACCCTGAATCCTGCTCCAAGACTGCTTTTCTGTGTAGCCAGTGGTTGACTGCTGTCACCACAGACCTTAAGGGAACACTGGCATGAAAATGTCCAGGATCCACAGATTGTCATCTCCTCCTGCTAAGTTCTCCTGGAAACACAAGCTTCCATAAATATATGCAAGATTTGATAGAAGACTTGGACATTACAAGGCTGATGTTGTGACTGAAGCAGATTTTTTGCTACATCTCTTTGATCAGTTGTCCTTGATGCCATATGTGACTGAATGAAGCAAAACACCTGGGACAAGAAGGACAAGGTTTGCATAGAAATGCAATGGACTTTTCATTTACCATATTTTGTTATAGGGGGAGAATGACTACACTGATTGGGCGTTCACAAATTCTTGTTCAAACACATTCAGTAATCAGGTGGCTTTGGATAGCACAGTCCAAGTGGTCTGCCCAGCTTGGTCATCACATCCTCTGGCAAAGTCATTCTGAATGTCACAAATTATGGTAAGTTATTGTCTGTCTTTTCAGGGATGAAAATATTCACCCTAGACAAGGCATAACATATGATATGATAAAGTGTGCAGTTATGGAAGTTTATTATCCCTTGCTATTAATAAGCGGGGTGAGCAAAATCCCTTCTATCAGAACATCCGCCTCTGAAATACAAAGTAACCACAACACATGATCTGTCAAAAACTATCATGATGATAAACAATAGAGTGAGTTCCAAAATAAATAAATAAACTTTGCCAAAGAAATTATTTGCATATTTTTCTCTGTCCCCAACCAGTGCTTGAAAAATGTCCTCATTCAATGTGCTTGCTCATCCACGCAGCTGCCAGCTGTGCCTCCTTCCTTCAGCAGTAGTCACAAGTTAAATGGTTTTTAATACTGAGTCCATACTGCTGTAGAAACCTAAGCTATGCAATATGGCTCTCTCCAGCCCCTTAGAATTTGTGTGGAATTATGATTTCAGTGCTGCAACAAAAATTTGACATTCGGTTGGAGATTGTGGCATGCAGGAAACCAAGACAGACAGAGTACAACCAAAAATGTCCAGACACTAAGAGACATCTCCAGCAGCCCTCATGTAATTAACATAAATCTGGGCTGCCAAAAGTACTAACAGCACTTGAAGCAGCTTTGAAATCCCAAATGTATGACTTCTAAATTTAGAGCTCTGTTCTTACTATATTCTGTTATGCACATGTTTAGATTTCTGTTGATTGTTTGCAGAAGAAAAGGAATGTAAAGGTTATTTGTTTAGAGCAAAACCATGGCCTACAACTGCAACTCAGTGTTGGGGGATGAAGAAAAACTACCCTACCCATGCAGGAATTTAGAATGGCATCATGATTCACAACGAGCTCAGAACTGAGGCAGCTGCTGTGTCCTTAGATGTGTTTGCCAGCACAGGCAGGCCACCCCATGCCCTGTGCTCTGCCTCTTGCAGATGCCGAAAGAAATGGTAGATCCGCACAGCTGCTACGCTCCCCAAGTGTGACATCCTGACTATAACTGCTCCCTGTGTGCATGGCACAGATATGGGAGAGAAAATTAGAGTGCAGCATAGTGAAACTGAAGATGGTTGCAACAGGCACTGAGCAGAAATGCAGACTTCAAAGATGGAGGAGGAAGGTAAGGACCAACATGGATTTTTTTCTTTTTTGGAACCATCACCATTCCAAACCTGGTACTCAACAGACAGATGGGTGTTTCACATCCCCTTTAACATGCCAAAGACAGCTAGATTTGGATACTATTCCATTGTTTAGCACCACCTAATTATCCATAATGTCTAATTTTTGATCTGTGCATTTGTTGCAGGGCTTCCTCTTCAGCCATCCCCCTTGGACATTTCTCCTAAGGGCTTCTAAGGCATGTCTGTGCCATTACATAGCTGAGAGAACAAACACTATTTTTTTTCAGTGGTATTATCTATTTATATCCTGTATGGAAGGATATCAATGAAATATCATAGTTTTTAGCTACTTTCTTAAATGTAAAACTTTTATATTTCCTGTTTCTTGACTTAGGTACACCTTCACGGAAGTGTAACTGCTTTAATATGTGCTTTTACATGTGCTTCTGTAATTATGAGATCATTTTACTTCATGATTATAAAGCTTTCATACCATTATGAACCTGGAGAGTTTTTACTTAATTGTAGTAGCTGTAGTTCTATAAACTCAATGAAATATATTTTGATGGGAAAATGTAATAGCAATTATTTATCCGTCAATATCATGAAGTTGCTCGTTTCTCTCCACTTCTTGTGACAATTCTGTAACAAATGCCTCCTTTTCCCAGGAACATGAAAACTATGTTCTCTAAAGTTTAAGGCCTCTTTATACCAATGTATCTTCTTTTCTTTGTAAGTAATTTTACCAGTAGTCTAAAAAGGTGGAGCATGTATTCAGTGGAGTACACAAATACTATGGACAGAGACAGATTGCATGATTCTAATGGATAGGATAATCTCTAGGCAAGGTATTAGGTTGCTGTTAATGTAACCATGAAGGCAGAGGGTGGTAACAGGATAATCCTAGTAGATATCCTCAAGTGTTGAAACCAGTTTTATGGTATCCTCTGCACAATAATGTAAGCAGAAGGCGTCAGATAAGTAACGCATTTTTAACCACTTGTGTATTGGTCAGTGGAGCCTAGCCAATAACAACAGCAGCCAGAGATGCTCTTGCCTGAGAAGAAATATTCTGCATTTAGTGCTGGAAATATGGTGAGATAGTTGTCATGGCTAAAACAGCTTTTCAAACTTCCAGCTTCTCCCACAAGCATAAAATGGGGGAAAAAAGCACAGATAAGGTCTTCACTTCAAAGACATCCTTAGTTGTTTCTGAAAGGTTAGAACGGGAGGAAAATATTATGCATGAAACATCTACATAGAAGGAAAAAGAACTGAAAGAAAAATCTACAAGCCAGTCTGTAGAATCTACAACACAAAACCTGTTCACAGTAGACAACAGCCTGTACTGTTCTTTAACATCTGTCCTTAATGTGCAACAAAGTTAAAAATTTTAATAAGGATGACTTCATCCTGGAAGAAGCTTGTTCATCATCTCCTGCATCAAAAAAATTTCCAGCATTTCTAAAAATAATAAATGTGAATATCTTTTTACAAAAACTCCCAAGATCAAAAAAGGTAACTGTTTTGGATCTTATTTGAATTAACTAAGAGTTAAATGCTAACACAAAAAAAACTGTTTATAGATATTATGATCTGATTGTATTTACCTTGTGCAGAATGATAATATGACCAAATAATTTGCTTATATATATATATATATATTCATACATGCATACATAGATGCATATATTCCTACGTATATATAGTTTTTGTTGGATAGTTTTTGTATATTTTGTAATGAAACAGTCATTGCAACCACATATTAAAAGTGATAAGTATTTTCAAAATATGAGACCTGTCAAAAAATAAAGTCCTGGATACCCACAAGCCTGTTTCACAAGTAAAACAGATTTTACAGAGCAGGAAGATATCCTAGTTAAAAGAAGATTGAAAACAAACTAGATTATAAAATATTAATATAAAACCTGAGTAAACAACAAAGCATTATAAACCACAAGTTGAAATATACTCAATCTGAAGAAAGGACTGCATGTCCAAAAGCCTGTCCATTTTTTCCAGTTGCATCTATGAATTCAGTAAAAACATCTCCTTTCCTTGCAAAATTTACACTAAATATATCTTCAGATAACCGTGACTACTGCAATACAAATTAACAAAAGGAATTTAAATGTAGAGGACCAAGAAAAGTTCTAGGTTATATATGCTTATTCTAGATTGCCAACTGCAGCTAGGTGTGTATTTTCCATAGAAATTTTGAGGGGGTGTCATTTTAACAAAACACTGCATTCAATAAAATGCCAAGGACTGAGTTTGCCACCTTCAGAGGATGGCACAAGGAAAAATGTACTAAGATGGCACCATTTTAAACTAACACAGCATACGAAAATATTTTACAGGCAAAAGCTGTACAGAAACTAATCATACTTTTGAACAAACACCGTTATGTTTTGTAAATACATGAAAAATGGGGAATTTTCAAGTTATTAAAACATTTCCTGTGCCAATACAATTCTGACAGAAGATCACTCAACTTCATTTAGCTAAAAGACTTTAAATTTAGGATTCTATTTACAGATTAGTTTGGGCAAAAAATTGTGACCAAACAGCCATTTTTGTCAAAGTCTAATCAATGCGTGCTAGCATAATAAATCTGGGTTTCTCCAAAACACAGGACACTTAAAAACTGACAGAGATGACAGAGATCAGGTTCAAATTACCTCACTGAAAGATCTCAGACTAGAAATTCCTATTCTTTAGGGAATTTCTTTTAGCCATATTATTTTATACGTCCGGCAGTCTTCTAAAAGATGGCATAAAAATATTTGTTAATAAATTTTACAAATAACTCAAAAATTAGTGAGATAGATAATGGAGAGAATCATCAAGAAGGATCCAAATAATCTGCTTAAAATGCCATCCCCCCACCTCCAATTTATTTGTTCAAATTAACATGTTACCAAGTAAGGTACTTGGGAATAAAGAATGAAAATTGTGCCTGTACACTGAGCAGTTCTGCTTTAGAAAACTATGGCAAAAGGATCTATTTAAAGATACTGTGGGTTAACCACCTCCACTACCCGTGCAAGTATATGGAAAAAAATAAAAATAGACTTGACATGATCCACAGTCATATAAAACAAGAATAATTGAGTGGAAGCAGAGAGGTGGTCTTGTCTCCATGCACTGCCTTAGCTGTCAAGCACTGGCTGTGAGACTAGTTGAACAGGACTGGGAGCCAAAAAGCTGGGCTGCCAGGTTCCTCCACACAGACTGCGGGTAGAGATAGCCTGTGACAGGGGTCACCCAACACACAGAGCTGAGCTGCACTACTGTGGGTCATCCCACACCCGCCTCTGACCGGGCAGAAACTTAATGAGGTTTTGCTTTCCACGTAGTGATAGTGTGAGGAGCATCGGTGAAGAAATCCCCTCCAGTCAGCGGTGCCGTGGTCCTCTCTTCTGTGAACTGCAGCTTAGCATCCCTAAAACCTGCAAAGTTGAAATCTAAATAGTTTGCTTGGTAGAGGAAATTTATTAGAGGCATCTGAGCCATGTCTGGCATTGACAGTTTGGGTCCTGGAGAAAGCACAGCCGGGAGTTGCCGCGCCTGGACTCCGTTAACTGTAGCGCTTTCAGCACTGCTCCCAGTCTGATGCAGCTTTATTGCTTCCTGTAGCTGAGCTAATTTGTTCAGAGGTAGCATGTGTATCTCTGCACGGCACTGCACCGTGTCATGTGCATATACCTTTTATGGGCTGTAATGCATGGGATGTCAGGCTAAGATGATCTAATAATCCTTTCTGGCCCTAAACCGCATGAAACCATCATCAGTCACTTCCATTAATCTTCCATGAAGGAAAATAAGACACCTGAACATAGCAAGACAGTGAGATACAGCAGTAAAAATGTTGAAAATGTTTCTCAACTTCACCCTGCTCTCCAATTCCGCCATAAATTACTGACCCGCATCCACGCAGACACTGCGATACTCTCAGGCTGCTGCAGAGGACTGGCATTTGGACTTGCTACCAAGATAGTGGCAAGTAGCACATTTTGGGGGGAGAATAAGAAAGAGATGGTGGTACACAAAAAGTCCAGCATGGTTATCAAAGCCCCTGCACGGTAGCACAAGGATTTTTAGGCATAGGATTTTTAGCCATGTTAGACAATGATGGCCATGCAGCCCTTACTATTTTCATTAGCCTGAAAGAGAAACAAACAGCCTCGGATTAACTCTCTCTGCTTTCATGTCTTGTGTAAAATGCAATGAGCAAATTGCAATCTGGAAATGGGTAAAAAGCTTTGGATCAAAAAATTCCGATGGATCTTGGCCAGTTAGTGCAGAAGTTACCAGAACAGGGTCTCATTGCTCCATACACAGGAAACAAACAGCTGGAGGGCCTAAGCATTCACATGATGAATGCTTGAGAGAACCAAGCCTGGGAGATGTGCTGATTTTCTCTTCTGGCATGTGAAAAGGTTTATTTTGGACAGCATCTGTTTTACTTTTTGTTCTCCGTTCCTTTAAAAAGGGAGTGACTAGGTCAGATGGACCCCCTGGAAGGAGCAGAGATTCCTCCTTTCCCTGGAGAGCAGATGAGCATGCTTGAGGACTGAGTGGGAGGAGGAGGATAGGAGGAGCTCCCAGGCTTCTTCAGGGTCTAGTGGGGAGAAGAGAAGAGAAGAAAATGAGAGCCCTAGTGAGGAGATGGGAGCCTGCTGTTCAGGAGAGGTTCATGAAAGGAGCAGGGAACACATGCACAGCCAGGCTCCCTTGGCAACAGGAAAAAATCTTTCTAAGGATAAGAGGGGACTGCACGGAGCTTGCTGTAACCCAGAAAGTTACTAAATTGACTGAAACCAAACCTGGAAGCAAGTACCCACCTAGCACCATTCAAGGAGGAAGAGTGAAGCTGTTTACAAACTTTTTTTCTTTATATATATGTATATTTAGTCCCCACAAAGAGAGAAATTGTTTATTTATAAAGTTAAATGTTCCCATTTCTATTCTGTACAAATAGTCTTTGTGCATTTGAAAGACCCTTTGGTTTTTTCAGGTTGCTTGAAGGAAGGAAAAAAGATCTAGATCTTCATCAAAGCTCTGTCTGTCTTCTCACAAGCTGTGGAACTCAAAGTGACCCACCTCAGTCTTGCTCCTCAGCACTAGTTATATGTGAATGATAGAAATATTGTGAAACAGTTCTTGAATTTCATCTGTGGTATTAAACAGCCTCTAAGAGGTGTATGAAAAATTGGGAAAAATATATTAGTTAACATCTTAATAATTCTTCATTTAGTTTCAGTAGATCAAATAGGGAGAAAAATGGATTTTGGTTCATTGGTAGCTCAGAAAAAAAAAAACAAGCAAAAAAGGAAAGTGTTTCTTTTTGATCAAATTGAAAACTACTTTTTGTTTCATAGTTTCATGAAACATTACAAAAGTGATGCAACCCAAAATATTTTATGTGGCTTCAAAAACTTTTAAAACTGTTTTTCTCAAAAAAATTGAAAGGAAATTTCAAAATGGAATGTTATTTCAAATTAAATAATTGAAATGCTTGACTTAAAAATAATGTCAAAAGGAAATATTTGATTCTTTAAAAAACGATGAGATTCTTTTCAAAGTGAAGCACTCAATAAAGTTAACACAATTTTACAAAATCTCAAAATCTTTTGTCATATGTCTGCTTCCATTGGGGGGAAAAAAAAAGGAAAAAAAGAAAGAAAAAAATAGAAAGAAAAAGAAAATCAGTTGAAATTTTTCACAAACAAGAAAGAATTAAGAGCCAAAAAACATGTAAGCACTGAACATTTTCTGGCTCTACAGACCAGAAGTGCTCCCAAAGAGTTTGTTTAGTCATAACCAGAAAAGCCTACCAGAAACCCAGATCTGTTAAGAATAAAATTGGAAACAGATATGTCATGAATGGTTTTTGTTGCCTTTTATTATTTCACATTTTCTTTTGCATTCCTTCTCTTCTGCTTTTGCCCAGTCCTGCTTAGATGCCTGTGTACCAGACACTCCAGGACAAAACATCTTGTGATCTTCACACAAATACCTCCCCAGAGTAATTATGGGTCAAAGTCTGTGCTGGCAGGAATTGTCTCCCTACTTGTAAATTTATATTAGCTGGGGATCTCACCTGATCACTTCAGGTACAATGATTTTAAAGGCTTGTTTTACAGAGAGTCTCAACATATTTCAGCAGTTTTTATTCCGTGGATTTTCACAGGCATGACAAAAGTTTCGTCTTTGGAATTTAGAGAGGAAACAAAGCCAGAGTCATCATCACTGGTGGATTTCAATTATTAAAGAAAGAACATTATTTTGAGGGCAAGGTGAGGAACATGCAACAATGCAACATTGCCTTTGCAGACTAAGGACTCTCTTGAGGAGGAGGAAGATCTGAGAGGTTAAGCAGAAAAGGAGAACTTGTGGCCTTTAGGAAAAACAGAGCCTACAGGGTATTTTCACACATTTACAGGCATCACAGAAATGTACAAGCCCGTCAAACGGTTTGGAGGAAGAGCGCCCTGGGCTAATGCTGACCCAAAATGCTGAGCCATATGTCCTGCTGCTGTGCCATACAGATGCCCCATCTTCAACTGTCAGCTGCGTTTATTAGTTTTGGTATCACACCTCAGGAAGAAAGTTACTTTGCTTTTGAATCTACACAGGCTCCCAAAGTACCAGGCAAGCACAATTCTAGGTCATAGGGAAAAATGCTGTGCGAGTGTGTCAACATGGGTTAGGTTTATGCTGTCCCTATTTAGCAATGCTGGATGAATATGGATCACAGCAGGCACCAGGATGCTGGAAAAGAAAGCAGGTTAAATCAGTTTGATGTCCCTGAGATTAAAAGTATCTGCTCTGTTTTTTAGTGTCTGAGTCCTCTGGTGCTGATGGATTCATGTGAGGGACTTCTGTTTTTTCTGGTATTTCTCTGGAGGACAAATCTTCTTTTAGTCAAATCAATATTACCTTCCTCTTTTTTTTTTTTTTTTTTTATTCTAAAAAA
>VYXF01010303.1:184818-227495 GCA_013397295.1 Polioptila caerulea | reverse complement strand
AACAAACAACCTAAACCAAACGAAAAAAAAACACACCCCAGATAGAATTTATATATAGGTCGATCGATTCTTTGCCTTCTGCATTCAGACATATCTCGGGTACTTAGGCAAGCTTCCCACGATCCAGGTAGTCGAAAAGAGCCTTTCCATTGTAGGAACTGAACAATGATGGTAAAAAAAATACTGTTATTAGAGTAATACTCCACATTAAGTAATGTGATGTTCATCTCTTTGTTTTTAATCCAGTAACTAATAACTTAGGTATGTTTCCAGCTTCTAAAGAAATAAAAGAGGAGGGGGAAGTTAAAAACAAAGGGATCCATAGTGCATAGTCAAAGCACCCATGCATCTAATCCCTGATTATTACTCGGCGTCTCTGAAGCAGAGCATTTATTGAAAGTACAGAGGGAAAGCGCGGTCCGCGGGACGCGCTGGCACACAGGTAGCTCGGAGCTGCAGGCAGGCGGGCTCTGGGGGAGTGTTTTACCTGTGAGCGCCCTGCCCGAGGTGACAGCCCCGCTCCCGCAGCCTGGACCCGTGCCCCCCTGCAGAGCCGTGACTCATGGAATAATGTCACCATTTCACATCCAATCCCGACCGAGTCGGCTGCATTTCCCCTGAGTAAAAAGTAAGGGGCAGAGGGACGTGGCCACTCGGCCTCGGGGGTGGCCCCCGTTAACGTGGACCCTTTCGGGATTTAGGGACTGAAAGGGCGTAGGTTGTCACCCTGGCCCAGACGCTCTCGGAAAGACAGGAACGCACACAAGCAGAAAAAGTCACTTCCCCGCTCGGTCTTATGTCATCCGTGAGGGGGGATTTCAAAATACTCCAGAATATTTGTGCAGGGAACAACAACAAAAAAAAAAGCCTATTGCTCCTCGCACAGTGGCTGTGTGGATACTGTTGCTGCTCGGGCTCTTAAGAATGCCTAGGAAGTAAAATAAAAATAAGTATGTGCATTTTTATAGGGAGATAAATTGACAATTTATTGTGTATAACTCCTGATCAATTATTAATCGTTAGTGTCAACAACAGGGTTATAATTACCTTCAGTTATTTAAGGGGATATTTATTTTTTCTTCTCTCTGATCTGGTAATTAGTTAATGCTCTGGAGTAATGAATTCAAAGCTGATTTGATAATGATTGAGACAGTGTTTTTTCCCTCTCTTTTGGCAGCCCCCCCTCGCAGGGAGGGGGAGAGGAGGAGGTGTCTCCCCCCGTTTGCAAAGAGTCCATGTAAAGGCAAATCACTGCGCGTTTCACTTTTCAGACCATAAATAACGATTCTGGGAGTAAAAAGGCAAAATGACAAACAAATAGAGCGCAGCTGGGATGAATAAGGCCGATCAAAGTTAGCGGGGGCCGACGCTTCCCGCAGCCGCCGCAGGTCTGACTCCCATAAAGGTGCCAGCAACTCTTACCTCTCTCCCCGAGATCAAGGGAGAGGGCGAGCAGGACATTTTAACCCCCTGACATCTTCCCGCGAGCGGAGGAGGGGAAAGAGGGAAAGGGAAGAAGGAAACTGCATATTTCTTGTTTGGGGGAATTAATGCCTTCACCATTGCTCTAGGGAAGGGGTTTCACCTGGAGCCCGTGGAGCTCCCGCCCAACCCGCGGAGGATGCACGGGGGACAGAGAGGGAGAGGCGCATCGCAACGCGGGGCTGGCGCAGCTCCTCGGAGCGGCACAGGCGCAGCCTGGTGCCTGCAAGTGATCCCCAACCCGGCTCAGCCCTCAGGATGGGGAAGCAAGAAATAATATTTTCTCCTCTCCTTGAGGGAGCTCGGCAGAGCTTCACCGTGAAGAAAAGCGGCAAAAGAGCAGCCCGCAGGAACCGCGGCTGCCGCCTTGCTCCCGTGTCTTGGGGCGTGGGTAACCCCCTCCTCCTCGGGCCCAGGACTCGGCAGCCCGGGGGAGGTAACTACGGAAAACTCCCCTTCCCCCCCACCCCCCAGAGGCGTGTGGCGCTGAGCCGAGGTAGAAGCTCCATTGTTGCTTCCCTCCCCGCTTTCCTAGACCTCTACTTCATTTAGCGTCAGGCGAGGTCTCGGAGCCAAAAGGGGTGGGTTTTTTTGGTAGTTTTTTTTTGTTGTTGTTTTTTTTTTTTTTTTTTTTGTTTTTTTTTTTTTTTAAGCGCGACGAGGCTCGTTTAACGGCAGCTCTGAGCGAGATGGAAGAAGTGTATATGATATTATATGTAACAGTTATACGTTTATATATAAAGATGTTTTCCCAGTGCAACAAAACTGCACTGGGAATTGCAGTGCAAAATGCAAGTTTTAAAATTAATTCATCCTGACAGGTTTGACATCGCCCGGTTCCCTTTTTCCTGCAACTACGTCCGCAAATGAATGCCGCTTCCAGAGTGTATGTTTTAATTTGTCACATCAAGGCAATAAAAGGGAGCGATATATACTTAAGCCAGTTAACATTGTAATAACAGGTTTAAAGGAGCAATTAAATGGTAGTGAGTCGCATGTCTGACTTTCTATAGGCATTACCACATCAATGGTACCTTTTAGGCTGACTATAACTTAGCATGATTGTCTCAATTAGTTTAGCTACATGATAGTTATTGTGAACTCTTTGTGAGTAATCAATGTTACGCAAGCTTATGGGAAGGAGGCTTTAATAGGGGTGAGCAGCAGCTAAATAACACGGACCTCCTATTTTAAAGAAACACCTTTCTCTCTCTGTATCTCTGTTTCTCGCTCTCTCCTTCTCTTTATTTCTTTCTTCCAAGCCCCAAGAAAGAAATCCTAATTTATAGACTTATAAATCTGTTTCCGAGATCGGTGTAGCTGAACGTAGATTTACAGGCAAAAAGCAGCTTCTGTCGCGGTTGATCAACGAAAGAGCCTGGCGCGGATGGCGAGGCACCCCCGCTTCGCCTCTCCTTGGCTTTAGTGGTGCATGTCGTGGCTGTTCACCGTCACGATAAAGCCCTGAGCCACGAATAACCTTGAGGGATGCTCACCTCACATGATAGGTGTGTGCAGAACTCTTACGGGCGCCTGAGCTTCCCCTCGCCGAAACCGGAGCCAGTCCGAGCGGAGCGCTGCGGGGACAGACACGCGTGTGCGTGTCAAACAGAAACGAGTGTGCGCCCGTGTGGGCTTCAGGACGAGGGCGGAATTACTGTAAAGCGGGGTTACAAACACGATTTAATGCAGAGAGAAAGGTTCTGCCGGAACAACGGGCCGCTTGGTAACTTGTTAATTCTCCGCTTACAGACTCTCTTGCTAAATACTGAGCCACGGGTGGTTAATGTAAAATACACAGAGCTGGAAATTGTGTCGGAGCTGCTCGAACTGCTTCAAAACACTAACAAGTATGTACTGTTTTCTGTCACGGGGGGGAAAAAGAGCGAGAGAGCGTGTACCATTGAAATTTAAGATAAACAAAATGCAGGGGTATTTCTGTTGGTGAAGTTATTCTCGTTAGTCCTAACAATGTTTCGCCATTAGACAAGGCTGGAGTCAGCCTGGTTCGCAAGATTTCAGATCTGCAAGGGTTTTTTTTTTTCCTTTTTTTTTTTTTCCTTTTTTTTGCATGCACATTACATTTCTGTCATGCTTTGCAGAAGAACACGATATCCCCAAAGAACCCAAAGAAGAAAAAAAATACTCTGACAGCAACCATTAGTTAAGAGTGCAATGAATAAACCCCTTGCACAAGAGTATCAGGACTAATTAAGATTCTGTTTAGCAGCCCTGGATGGAATGTTAATGTAGCTTTGACTAACTGGGAATAGGCAGGGGGAAAAACTGCATTTTAAGAGGAATGCTGGGGTGATAACATCTCTCACTTCTTCTGTCCAAGGTCTGCCCAAGCCTGTTACAAAGTCATTATCTCAAATTACTCCTGTACTTCATTTTTAGAGGGTTTGGGCAAGATCCCCTGGCGTTGAAGCGCTGCCTAGAGCCTCACAAAGCCAATACTCTCTAAGGGGATAAAGGCTGAATCAACCCACTATCTCTACCTTCGAGAGTTTGCTGGTACCAGTTTCTTGGACAAATACAGCCAGGATTCTGGAGGCAGATTAGGATCTATTGCTGGCGTCTCCTCACAAATCCCTAAAGGGTTTTTGACCCTTTGAAGTTTCGTCTATTTTGCTTACACAGAAGTTTACATGATTAAGTCAGGATTTTACAAGGCTCAACAAGGCAAATTTAGTCACCTCGGAACACTCAACACCAAAAAACAAGTAAAATATCCAGTTGTCCTGCTGCTTGTTTAGTTCCAGGAATACTAGCATATTGTCATATTTGGAGTGATTAATTTAATAAAATACAAAAATATCCTCAAGACTGCTTTACTAGGGAAGGGTAAAAAAAAAAAAAAAAAAAAAACCTCTCCCCAGATTATTATTTTAATTATTTTTTTCAGAGTTTGATATAGCATTCCCAATGACCATTGATGCAGCTGTGTTTATCAAAGTGGATGAAACTTCCTGAAGTCCTTTCCAGCCTTTTTGACATTTCCAGCCTGCCTTTGCTTCCCCTTATCCAGATAGTTGCATATTTTTGCGTCGAGCAACAAGACCCCATAATCCTTTCGTCTGAAGTAAACTTTTGCAAATGCTTTACTTGTTAAAAGCAGCCTTGCATAATGCAAATCTTCTTTTCCTGGAATGAGAGGGCTGGGAACTGACAGCGTAAACTGGAGAGGAGGAGCAGAGCTCCTTCTCAGGGAATAGTTACCTATTTAAAGAAGTTTCCTGCAGTCAGAGCGGGAGTGCTGCAGCCAGGGACTGCGGTTGCATCTGGCCCACCCTACTTCCATGGCCTTTTGTGGAACACAAACAGACTCTTTCTCTCTCTTTATCCCTTTCAGTCTCTTCTCCCTTTAGCAGAGAGGATCACTCTGTTAAGGAATTACTTGTGCAGTTATTATCAATGAAGGAAGGAATTATCTGTTCAATTCATCCTGCCTCTGAAATAACAGTAATAGCAGTAATAATAATAATAATAATAATACCTGGCAGGCTGGATCAGAGAGTAGCAGGGACAGCAAGGGCAATCAGGCGAGCTGCAGATTTATCTTCCTCAATTGATTTATAATTGATGAATGGATTTTCTTGTGCAGCTGCAGTGTGGTTAAAATCTGTTGAAGAGGTAGGTGTTCTGGAAGGTGTTATTTTGTATGGGAGACAGGAGTACCTGGGTGCATTTATCAGCAGGAGATCTGAGCAAGCAACACGATTACATTGCTGTTAGTGGCTAGGATTCAACTTTCCATAGGCTTCCAGCACCTGCAGCCTTGTAGGTGACTCACATGGAGACTGTTCCTGCCGGCTGACGGCCACATGCTGCATCAGAGCATTGGTCTGGCACGGACCTACCCACTGATTTTGGCCTCCTCTTTGCTTTGCCCTCCTCTCGACAAGCCATTCACTGGTGCTGTGCTGGTGGAAGTTGGTCAGGCCTGGTTTTGCAAGAGAGGGGGAGCAATATCTTGCAGCATTTCTCTCACATGTTTTAAGGAAGTGGAAAGGATTTTCATACCTCTTAATATGAGCCATTTTCCTACTTCAGGTATGAAATTTCCTTCTGCCTGTAGGTATGTACCTGGTAGTTAGTGCATTTGCAATGTGTCTTAAAGAAACAGAACTTTAATGTGGGTATCAAGAGATATGCAAAGCTGTTATCAATCCTCTGGATCGTGGGTGTTTACCATAAATCTGGATGAACTTTAGGACCTGGTCCCTGAGTGGGGGTTTTTCCATATGTTCTGGATTCACATTGTAAACCATGTGGGCTTCAGTGTAGCATGTTGTTTTTTTTGTTGCTCTTTGGGAAAACAAACCCAAAAAAACTATCATCATAAAGGACAGGCCTCCAGGCATCAGGACCTCCCTTTGCTGCTTGTAAAGGGGCTTAAAGCTATGTTCAAGAAAGAGACAAGGTGTAAATAGGATAGAAAGGTCTTGCTTGGCTTCTTATCTTTGACAACACTTGGCTTCAGGATTGTATTATTTCTTGACCTTAAACTCACCCAAGAAATCAGGTGCTGTCTTCCCTTATGTCTAGGAAGGCTTCACTCAGCCTTACCAGAGGTGATTATGTCTAACCATGTTTGGGATGCTGACCCCAGCGTGGTGACCCCATGTCCTTTGAGGGCTCAGCCTGTATGCCCCCTCCAAGCAAGCCTCCAACTCTATCCCCTTGCTGGAGGTGGTCACCCTTGCCTTTTCCAGCATGGGATGGGGTTGCTCCTGCTGGCGAGAGCACAGCACAAATCCAACACAAAACCTCTGAATTAGGGATAGAAAATGTGACTTACGGTCCTGGCCACGCAGCCACGTCTCTGTGCTGCCTCTCCCTCCACCGAGCTGTGTCTTTTTCTGCACAGCCCCATTAGGAGAGAGGGAGCGAGCAAGCCCCCTCCCACCCCTTCCCCCTTTTTTACCTCTCTGAGACAGGGGGCACAGAGATTTCCCTGGAGAGGCGGGCTCCAGCATATGGACATTATCTTCCCTGGGCTTGGAGCTGTGTGTGCCTGTGACGGCAGCAGATTTAAGCCACGTTTTGCTGCTTTTTGTCTTTTCTATGGGATATCTGCACACAGGTGAGGTGGCTTTGTGTTCAGGGAGAAGGCTACTCCTGGGCAGCTGCTGAAATGCAGGTGAGGCCCAGTCCCACTGACGGGGTTGTAAGAGAGGGAGTGTGAGGGAAAAGCTGTGGGATTTAATGCCTGTCTTTCCCTTCCTGCTTGCTCTTCTGCTGCATGAGAAGAATATTATTCCCAGCACATGTTTCTCCTGGGAAAAAGCAACCCACTCCAAACTCAAAACCTCCAGTGCCATGCTCAGATCAGTTTCTTTCTACAGATGATGAGGGTTTGTTTTTTTTGTTTTTTTGGGGGGCAGGTGGTTTCATTTGTCTTCTGATTTTCAAACTTCTTTCACACTCAATTTTATGCTCTAAGTTTGGAAGAGAGGGATTAGTTTATAAAATCATGAAATGTAGAATGCTTACCTCATTATTCACTTCCACAATCTGGGGCTTAGAAGTGAAAAAACTCTCCAATAAAATGAACATGAGATTTCCTTCAAAACACTGAAATCTCACTTAACTTTAAAATATTATTTTTGTCAGCAAAGTAACTGCATAATTACATTTCTATTTCTCTATGTTTACTTGGTATTAATGTCTGTAAGCTAGATCTTCCCTCTTCATTAGCCCATACATTTTAAAAAAAATTCTTGCTAGAGCTGCAAAATGTGCTTATAGGGGAATACAGATGTAACTTATTTGAATTTTTTCATAGTAAATAATTTGAATTGCAGAATATTATTGGTGAACACGTAAGAACACATAATTTATCTCTTCTATCTGAATATAGAACGTTTGCCATATCAAATTGTTTCAATTGTTATTTACAACAGTTACAAAGAACATATAGTGGAATCCCCTAAACCACCATTGTGCAAAGCCCCTTCTGAATTACAAACACACATAATTCTACTTCAGCTAACTTCAGTGAGTATTAAATACTCAAGAAATGACATTAAAAGGAAATTTTTGTTATCTGTAATAGCAAGAATGAAATTATAGTTCTGCAATTGACATAATAGGAAAAAAATATTACAGGAACTAACAAACAGAAGAAAGTACTCAGTTAAAAGCACATTTTTTGGGATGTTTTAGAGGACCAGAAACAATAAAAATGTCCGTGGAAATATGGGCCATAATATCCTTGAAAAATCCATGCAGCTGAGTCCAATTTCTATTATTGTATCCAGTCCTACGAAACCTGGTAAAGTTGAACAATTCATCCTTAAGTTATTTTAATGTAGCATGCATATAATATTATTTTTATTAGTGGATTAAGTTTGTGATTCTGAAGATAAGTCACAGTGTAAATCCATAGTAAACTTGTTTTCAAGCTAATGAAAGGTTTGGATAAATCTACATTTTGTCTCTCACTTTTTTTTTTTTTTCTTTTTCCTTTCTTTTATTCTAATCCCTTCCATAATGCCTAAGAATATTAAATATGAATGCATTAGGTGCTTGTGTGACTCAGTGGATAATACAGCTTCAGTCTTCTTCCATTATCTCAGTGTTATTAGAATACTATAATAAAAGTATATACTGTATAGTCTGTAAAAAAAATGTGAAGAAACTTGTAAAATATTTGAAATCACTCATCAATCAATATGGGAAAACAGTTTCTAATATTGTTTAATTACGAATTATCTATTTTTGCATTTAAGGATAATAGAAGAGTATGCTAGTTCTAAAATCCAAAATTGAATACAAGCCTAAAAATTAACCAGAAAATACCATCTTTATGGTGGAAAATTGCTACCATGGATATCCACCTCTGTAGAGAATGAAGTCCAGTGAAATAAACCCTGTGTGGTCATAGAAAGACCACATTTATTGTAAAACATATGGGTAAGAGGATAAAAGTAAGAGCCCACAGCTGTTATTTACGTGGTATCCACACTACCAACTGCTTCAATTGAAAAATTAAATAAGTTTAATGAGTTTTTTTAGTTGTCTAATTTTTGGTACTGTAACACATAGGGTTCCCTGAATTGGGTCATGCAGTGGCCAAACTCCAGCTACCTCTGGACCCCAAGACTGTGATCATGCCTCTAAGACATGCCGGGCATGTGACAAGGAAGGCTATTATCCTGATCTGGATCTGTTCTGTTTTTTCTGGAAGAAATCCACTGTGGTGCACTCTTCCAGCTCCATCTCTCACTGTTATAGCTTCTTTCTCAGCCTGTGATCCCAGACACAGCTGGTTAGTACATCACAGATCAGGTCAGGCAATTGCATTTGATGTGTGGGGGTCATATGTAAGACCCATATGTTAAGAGAGAAGGAGATGGGTGGGGGGAGAAAGAGAGAGAGAGAAAGAAATCACTCCTTGCAAATGTGCAAGACACAAGCACTGTTAAAGGGCAATATGCTGGGGAATCAAATGATTAGAAATATGTCAGATCTGATATTTCCTTTTGTGTGCTATTTCCATGTTTTAAAAAGAGATAAAAATAAGTTGTGCTGTAACTAACTCTTATCACCTATCATCCTCAGCAAGAATCTGGTATTTTGTGTATACACATCATCAACTGAACTGAATGACTGATACATTAGGTAGTGTCAGACGTGAGGATCTGGGACTGTGCTGACTGTTGGGAGCTTATCCCGACTGCTTTCTTTTCACCTCATCTGTTGAAGCCATCAGATATTTCTGAAACAGCATCTACCAGTGGCAGAAATAGACTTCTTTTTCCTTGTTAGACAGTCTTAGTCATCACAGCAATTATTTGATGTGGACACTAAAGAAGGGCAGTTTTTGTGGCCTTCCATTACTTTCCCTCTAAGTGTTCTCTAATATTGAGAACACTCTCAAGAGAATTGTGGTTTGTTTATGTGCAGGAGAGCACAGGGTGAAACGAGAGTTTTACAAAAATCCGAGTTTTACAATATTCAGCCAGGATTTGTGTATTTGCAGAGACAAAACTATCAGCTCATAACATAACATTGGCAATGCCCAAGTTCAAGGAAAACTATATCTTTGTAAAATATTTTTTACACTGAAATGTGACATCACATTACTGTAGCCCTACATGGTTACATGTTAAACATATTAATCTTTTCAAGTAAGCTAATAATGCATGAATCAATACAGAAGGATCTACGAGTTGACTTTAAGGGAATACAGTTGCCTTTATCTAAGAATGTAAACACATTTAGAGGTATAATAGATAAACCATAATGAGATTAGGCTTTCCATCAATTAATTTAAGATTTATGCTTGCAACTTTTGTTATACTCTGTAAGGCTCTCCAACATGAATCCCGTGTCAGGAAATCAAAAATTTAAGATAAAAAAATTAAGATATCCTTTATCCAACTATTCAGGCTTTATTACAATGTAGAAAGAGAATGGGATAGACTTCATAGTAAATTGAGGAAACGTTCTTCTAAATAAGATGGGTTTTTTCCTTTGTTCTTAAACTGTCAAGAAGTCAGGCTTTGCAGTGGTAAGTAACTATGTGCAGCAGGGTTTCAACAAGTCCATTCAATATACGACCTTGAAGGGGAACTTGGAGCACGCTAAGATGTGCAAGTAATTTCCACTTCAAAACTCTTAAATACATTTACATTTTTACATGAATATAAAGGATACCTTGGTTGCAAATAGTCACTCATGTTACTCAAAAGAGACTGGTGATTTTGTTCAGATATTTTGGCCTGATGAGTTTTATGTGAATTTAACAAAAGAAACAGATCATGGATTTGACATGATTACATTCAAATGCAGGTAAATGGAGAAAACTTTGAAATGCATACAAAATAACAATGCTAGCAGATTGTTAAAAATAGATAACATTCAATGAACACTTATATGTATATATATGCTGCAGATGGAGCTAAAAGTAAGATCCCTATTTAAAGATGGATAACATTTTATTGTATAAGATTCTGGTGTGGTTCTTATTGTTGTAATCCTTCAGACAAGAATTTTTTATGACTGATGTCAGCTTCGCAATGCATGTCTTGCTTTTATATAACAAGAAAGCTTCAACAAAACAGTTTAACTGTTTCCAGGAATGATAGGGAGAAATTGTTTGGTTTGCTAATGTTAAAAATCTGTGTGACCTTACTGAATAAACTGCTTTACAGTAAATGATCTAAATTTAAGAAGGAGGTATCTTGAGGCCAAAAGGAGATACATTTTTTTTTTCTTTCCCTGTGAAAATGTACACCTATTTGGCAGGTATTATCATTGGGTATACTTGATATAATACTTATGTATCCTTGGTAAAATAGCTTAGAGTTAAATTATTTGTAGATTTTATCTGTAGTGTGTATATTCAAGGCTGGCAATCTCAGAGCAGAGCTATGCATGTCATTCCTTATAGTTGTTTCTCTTATGTGCCTCAGTTACTCTAGAAGTGAGGGCAAGAATACTGTCTTGTTCTCTACTCTCATTCTTCCTTCATTGCCATCCATATCAGTTCAGGGCAGTCTGAAGAAGGACAGAATAACCAACCTTGAATCCAAGTCTGAGTGGGGAGCAGAGCTGGGGTGGGGCCAGACATCTGCAGGACTTGGGATGTGAAGGAGGAGGCAACTGGCTCTAGAAGAGGTCATGGACAAGGTCAAGCAGTATAAACAATAAAAAAATAGGAAGAGAGATGAGAACAGCTTCTGCAGAGGAAAAGTGGAAAACGACAGGTTAGAAAAGACTCTGAAATGTCTATGGCCACCAAAACACATCATCCTTCAGGACCTGGGCTAGGACCCAGGATTTCTGTTTTTCAGAGTTCCTCTTCTACTTACTAAGTAATTGGTATGTCACTGGCAGTCTATATCTCTTATTCCCTATATCAGTGGGACCAAAATCACTGCTGATTATTCCTTTGTTTCAGGTGAAAAACTTCTGCTGAAATTCAGATTTCAGTGCTGTAGTCCACATTGTGAGAATTGGAAACATTTTGTATGATTAACATTTTTGTCAGACAGAGAGACAAAGAAGTGATTATATTTGTTCTTCCCTAGGCCTTGCATCATCCCCCTTGATTGTCTACTGAATAGACAGATCTCTCAGAATGAGGCACTGTTTTAAAAACTAGCCTTCACTAGTGGATTTCCTAACTTTTTAGTGTTTGGCCTTGTAGCCCCAATGTTTTGTTTAAACTTGATTCTTGAATCAAGCAGCAAGCGCTAGAACAAAATGACACAAGTGACTTTTTATCACTCATCCATACTATGATTCTTTAAATGTATACATGTCTGTGTGTTTGTGTGAATGTACACATATATGTGATTTATATATATATATATACACAGATATGTGTTCTCTCTCTTCATGTCTTTTCTCGTAGGCTGAAGATGGAAAAAAGTGTAGCAGAGAATTACATAATCCTATAAGCAGTTGTGTTGGTGAAGTAATTTACCTTATTTGAGTAAGGACTGCCTAATCCAGCATGAGAATTTGTGACATTGATGTTATTCAGATGTGAGAGTTTCTAGGACTGCAACTACTGCCTGTAGTTATTTGGAGACTTTCAGTTTCTTCCAACGGTTAGTGCTGCAATACGCTGTAACTAACTGATTGCAGCAAGGCTCCACGCTAAATTTACACATAGAGAGTTCCATATCTGTCCAAGAATGTATGCACATAGCTAGTGTCATTGCAGGCACTGAGCCATTTGTAAGTTTAAAGTTACTGATTTACATTAATGTTTGTAGGATTTGCGCCTTGGTTAATTTGTCGTCTTCCTAAATGGGAAAGGGATATGGACAAGTCAGGGCTACACTGACAAATGTGTTAGCCCTGCCAAAGCATTCGTAGTGTATCTAATGCTTTTCTTGAGTCAGTTGGTCAGTCAGTCAGTGATTCTTTCCACCAAAAAATTACTCCTAGAAAGGAAAACAAGCCAAAGAACTTAGCAGCAGAAAGGATATGTGCTAGAGGAGAATTTATTTTTCTCTTGCTTCCTTTCAGCTACTCTAGAGAAGTAAGACCTGGCATAATGTATATGAACTAACAAACATCTAACACTTGATGAGATCCAAGAAGGGAATGTGAAAATAGGGAATCATATGAAGTAAAATTTTATGGAACTTGCAGTTCACAACTATGCTGATCAGTAGGCACACTGGCAAGAATTCAGATCTCTGTTTTTTGTGTATATATACATATATCCCTGTTTCTCCTGGTGTTTTGCACAAATGCTGACACACATGTGCACAAATACTTCTATATATCACAACAGGACTTGATTCTTATGCAAATTACCAACACATTTTGACCTCAGATGCTGTGTTTTAGAATGTTTGCTAATTTTTGATTAGTATTTATAATACCAAAAGAATTGTATCAAAGCATTTTTTCAATAGTCAAGCAATAGGACTAAAAAAAGTCTATTACACCATAAAAACACCATCAATCTCAATAATTCATATATCAGATCAGGAGACCATCACTGTCTAAAAATTATGCCAATTTTAGGAAGGCAATTTAAATGTGCTTGAACAGGCCTGAGCCTGGCAGGGTCTGTGAATTTACAGCTAAAAATTTCTTAATGTAATATGCTCCTGTCTTGCCAATAGCCATATGCTGGGCTTCTTTGACACTGTATAATAAGGTTTCATATGCCTTAAAAAAGGGTTTTCTGGGTACAGGAAACATTGAGATGATATGCAAGACAAATTTCGGGATAGTTTATCTGACCAGTTGAGTGCCTGACTATGCCACACGGGACAAGGACCTCGAGTGCTTATGCCCTCTATGACTGTCTCAGACTGGAACTAAGGGGGAATGTAGCACCCAGGGGTGAAGCTGGCTACTCCTGGTTGGAGATGTCTTTCTTTCTACTGGAGTTTTAGGAAAACAGCAATCTTAGGCTGCTGAAAGAAGGTTGGACTCTAAACGAGCAGTATCATGTTTGTAGCATTAATAACAAATGCAAAAGGGCACAGAGATCTAAAATGTGTAGGAATTCACAGCAGAAACTTGGAGGATTTCTTCAAGATGCCCCAGGATGTTCATTTGGTCAGACTAATGTCCAGGGGGAAATCCAGTTTTGCCTTCCCAAGCCTAAGGAACTTGTGCTTGACAAGGAGAACTGGGGCTCAGCTCTGGGAAGGCAAACATCTAAAACTGCCTCCCTGCGGAGGGATGGGGCAGTTGGGACTGCATCATTTGCAGCAGAGTTGTTCTCGGTTTCACTTTCACCCTCCCAAGTGCAGTCCTTTAACAATACCCTGCCTCAGGTAGGTGTTTATTTTACCTTTGTCACTCTTATTAAAAAAGAGAAAAGATGGAATATTATTAAATAATAGATAATTTCTCATAAGCATCCACTATAATATTTTGCTTTAGTACCTCCAGATTTTAGCGGTTCCTATTTATAGATATTATTAATGTTTTAAACATCAAGTTTTCAAAGATCAGAGCAAGTATTGTGGAGATTTAGGTTATGCTGTTATGATATCCACTTACAGGAAACAGTGAAAAATAGCAGGAGCTAAGCAACACGTACAAAAACTCAAATACTGTTAGAAAATTTCTTAAATATCATCAAAATATTGGAAGCCTTGAGAGATGCAAAAGGGAAAAAATAAGACCAATCATATACATTATTTTGTGCTTTTCCCCTGGAATTTGTTGACACTATTATTTTTTAATTACTTTATTACAGTCTGCTTTGTTACTGATGCATTGAGTTCTTCACTATTTCAGGTTAAGCAGTAAACTCCTACCAAACCCGAGGCACAACATGCAATAGCTAAATGTGACCTTTTAGACTTCTGTCAACTGAATAAAGTCAAGTGGGCTGTGCCAGTTCACAGACCTTATTAAATGTTCACTGGAATTGTCAGAAAATCTTTTATTTAATTGACATGTGAATGAAATTGTGAGTGGAGGTATTTTTTCATATTTAAAAAGACCTGATTAAAAGCATTTGAGTTGTGACTTTTCAAACCCTTTCTAAACCCTAGAAGGGGAAGGGGCTAGTGCCATGACCATTTCAATTGTTCAGGAGGACAATATAGTCAATCAAACTTTTTACTTGTCAATGACAGATAAAGATGTTTATGCATGCTATTATTTGTTGAGATTGTTTATTAAATAGCTTTATTAGTGCCTTTAAACAATGATCTTAAACACAAATGTGACTATTCAATATTGCTTTATAGAATGAAATTCCTGTCAGAACCATGTGACTGGATATCAAAGTGACTTGACAGAATCTTGGTGTTTCAGTTGAACTCAGTTTACCCTGGTGTTTTTTTGGTTGTTGCTCATTTGTTTGCTTGATCAATTTATTTTTCCTCACTTTTTTTTTTCTTTCCTCTGAAAGAATGGCAAGTCTGGTTTGATCATTTGACAAAAAATTACTTAGTTCATGGCTTACATTATGAAATGATTATAACTGTAGCTAAAAGGGAGGGTGAATTCACACAAAGTGAATAGATCTGGTTAGGCAAATCTGGAATATAGATCAACTGTAAGTACTAAACGATGAAAGTAAATCTGGAATATCTTACGTCTCCTCTAGTAAAGCACAAACAGATGGAAAATGTCCAACATAATATTTTTGGTCACTCTGTGATGCCCATTGTTGTACCTAAACTACCAACATCGGGATGAGTTTCCTGTATATTGAGAATTCTATATTGTGCAACTTCACAATTCTGTTCTGAAGAGCTTTATTTACCACCACGCTGGAATAACCCTCTGGGCTTTATATTACAATAGAACATTAAGAGGGTCCTGACAGCAGATATATTCACTTAGCTTATTTACTTATTTTAGGCATTTGTATGTACTTGAAGTGAGACATCAAAATAAATCAGTTAATTTGTGCCTTGGTTCAGAGTCTTTAAGGAGTCCAGTAATACCATTAATAGCACTAAGAAATAGAACTGCCCAAGAATTTTTTCCATAATTAAAATTTTTGTAGAAGTTTGCTCCCTAGCTAAATCTCACATAGAGAGTTGCCTTCTTTTCAGGACAATCGTATCTCAGTACATCCACACAGGAATATTAGTCGTAGTTCATTTAATCACCAAATCCTAACAACTAAGTATTCACTTCATTAAAGACACTAAAAAATTCTGGCCAGCTGTTTCCTGCCACTTGGCTGAGGACAAGGTGGAGAAAGACAAGCAATTCAATCCTCAGTAACTCTCAGCTGTGTTCAGCATAATTCTGGCACATAATTATACTTTCATAATTTTATTCCTAAACTAGAATCTGAATCCAAGGGGGCTTCTATGACTTATGGGCTTAAATTCTGACATGTTTAAATTCATGTTGGATACACAAAAATTTCCACAGATTTTAGTAATCAACTTAGACAAATGCTTTGTTTTGTCAACTGTGTTTTTTTTTTTTTTTTTTTTTTTAATAACTTTAAATAAAGTAGTCAAGTAGATTGAAGAGAGAGGTATAATTAACATACTATTTGTATATATAAATGATGGATTAGTTATTTGCTCTTTTCCTGGAAAACTGTTTCCTGTTCTGGTTCATACACGGAACTCTGGAGCATTAAGAACTCTTTATCAAAGATTGAGATGACTATTATGGTGGTTTAAAAGCTGCTAGCAATTTTTATGCACTGGATGTAAAAAGAAATACTGATTACAACTGCAGAGTCACTTTAAAAATACCCATTTGATTGTATGATCAATCAGGCCCATTGCTCATGAAAATAAGTGCTAAGATACCAAATAATAAATCAATACTCTAAGGCCAAAATCCAAACAGACATAGATCAGTGAAGTTATATGGACTTCTACTGAGCTATGCTTATTTATACAGCTGGGTCTGGCTATAGGATGCTGCAAAAATGACAAAGTTATCCAATTTGATCATAATTCAAGAGAACTCTCCCTGGAAACAGAATTTAGCATTCTGTGCAGCCCACGGAGAAGAATAGGTATGTCAGGGTAGAATCCAAACCTGTCCACTGTCCCGGGAAACACTGAGCAGGGCTCAGTGAAATCCTGCCTGTCCCTGGGGTGCAAGCAGCTCAGCCCTGGCATTTGTGGCCACTTGTGCACTGCATATTTGTGTCCTCACCCCAGTATAAGGCTGTCACTGATTTTCTTTGAAAGAATAAGCAGGATACAGTCTTTCCTATAAAAGAAATCACATGCTTACAGCCTAAAAGCTGCAGAGCCAACAAATTTTTGCAAATTTCCTTCTCTCCTCTGTGTAGCTCCTGTCCCAGTTCAGTGTCCTCAAGCCCTTGAACCAGGGGAGTGGGATGTACTGAGCTGTAGAATCTATTCCTACTGCATAGTCTAATTATTGGGAAAAAGTACATTCATTGTGCCTTGCCCTGGGGTTTGAAAATCGAAGCACAGCTTCTCATGATGCTGTCGGCAGCTTGATTTTATTAGTGCTTTCTGGGCATACTCTGTGGGTTGTGATCTGAGTCAGGCAGCTCAGCCAGTAGGGACTCATTCAAGGGGCAAGAAATGCTAAGCACTTACTGCAGGATCCCTCAGGGGAGTCAGGACTAATTTGGGATTCTTACCAGGTTAGTAAGCAAGGTGCCCAGCTCCTCATCTTAGCTTGAACTAGAGCAAATCTGAACACTGTAAAGTTCACGTTGCCTTCAGGGCCAGGCACCAGCCAAGGAAAATTTTTGGGTACTTATTTTGATCTTAAATTTAGCCTAAACTCCACTCAGGTGTTGTGTTCCTAATGGGCTATCTTCTTTAAACTCTTCACCTCAAAAGGTCTTCAGCATGTACTTATAAATTAGGCATAAAGCTTAAATGTTTCCTTTGAAAAAGGATACTCAACTTTGTGAATGTGACCAGCTAGAGCCTCAGGTAAGGATCTTTGAAGGTAATGTACTGATTTCCTCCTGATGCACTTTGTAAGTTTTGTGTGTCATCTGCTCTTTAGCTTTCTATATATAATTCTTGGGGTTGTCTTCCTCTTGACTATATGGGCTTTGAGAAAGGTTTTCTATTTTTGAAATAATATTCACATTTATTTTGTTTTCCACTGTTATATGGTGGAGACAGAAATTGTAACCCAATGCTTTTGTGGAAATTTGTAAATAAGACTAGCAAAGAGGAAAAGCGGGTAGGTGGCACTAATAGTAGTCTGAAACTACTGCATAAACTTTTGTTTCTCTGTTGTAGTTACTGAGCTTATGCTTACCTATTTGCAGCAAAGATGAGCATCACAAGGAAGTGCAATAGTATTTGCTCAAGGTTTCTCTTTTTTCTTCAAATCTCATTGTAATGCTCTAGTTTTTCCTCTTGCTGCTGTTCATTTAATCAGTAGTTTCATCTCAATGGGCTTTCATGCCCTGAAGAGATATGAGGGCTTACAAGGATCAGATGGTATAAGGACATAAAGCTCGGAGACTTGCTGACTGCATAGATGAGCCAGAAAACTGCAAAATTGTCACCTGCAGTTTGGTAAAGCCTAGATGTTCTCAGAACAGCACACTGCCTTACTTACCCAACAGGACAGACAAAAATGCAGAAATTTTGAATACATCTTTCCTTTTTGGATCTTTCTGCTTCTCTGAGGAGGACTTCTCAAGCCATATGAATGGTAATGATTGAAAGACAAAAGAAAACCCCAAAAACTAGTTTTGCTGCTGGATACCTGAAGGAATTGAAGGGGGTTTAACAGCCTTTAGTCAGGTGCTGGATTTTTTGTGTGATGTGAGTGGGATAGTTAGTCTCCTTAGCCTTAGTCTAACTGCAGCCACTGAGCAGATAAAAAAAAACCAAACTGTCCTGGAACACGTAAAAGAGAAAATACTTTTATCTTGTGCAGGTACGTGCTCTGCTGAGCACCCTGTCAGGTCTGTGACAGTCAAGAGCAAATAAGGAACTGCAACACAGAGCACAAGTGGTGATTGTTAACTGAGCCATTCCTTCCAAAACCAGATGGAGAGAGATGCCACTCCTTATTTCACAAAATGCATATTGAGAACATAAGCAGTACCTTTGAAACTTCCAGTAACTCTTTGCTATATTTATGACCTCTGACTAAACATTGTGTCTTACCAGGGAGGAGACAGTTTCTGATGTGCAGAGGGACTGTGGACGTTTAGGAAGCTCCATTTCAGAAAGTTCAGATCCCCAGTTTTTCATTTGATATCTGACTGGCAGACATTAAAGTCTGAGATAATCACCCTGAGCTCCTTCTGTAGTCAGTAGTAGGACAAACTGTGTCTGTTGAGCCACAGAGGCTCTGTTAAAAGCCGGAGGACTTAAGTGCAGTTTCCTAGATGTGCAGGGAAGCACTGAAGGCATGTATGTTGTTTTATAGAGATAAATTCTAGTCACGCCCTCAAAAGATGCAGGCACAGACCAAGTTATGTAACCTCTCCAGGCTAATTCTGTCCTGAGCTGAAGGGGTCTCTGAGGTAGGTCAACTTCCCTTCTCATTTGTTCCATGGTTTCTGGGAAGACTTCCACATGGAATACAGTTTCCAGGAACAAAGATATGAATGTTGTTATTATCAGCAACTAGTTGATATACCCAGGCTGCATAAGACCTGATGGATGTCAGATTTACCATTTAAAAGACTATCAGAATAACAGAGAGAGATCGGAGGCCTTGACAGGGTTAGCAATATTAAAGAAAAAGAATAGGGGTTATAAAGATAAAATGTTTGCATTTTCATTATTAATTTATTAGAATAAAGGAAGTCTTGCTTTTCTGAGTTCACTTTGTTTTAATATTCCTTTGAATATGGCTTCAATATCAAAGTGAAAGGAAAAAAGGCACACCAAAATATCTCACTCCAGATATTTTTTATGTGTGTGAAACTTGAATCACTCACAGTTTGTCCCTCCAAGTGAAGGAAGGCAGTCCAGTTCAGTTGATGGGTGAGTCAAACTCAGTGGGTGCAAGTAAAGCTTGTAGAGACCTGTGAAGGATAACTACTTTTTACCATGCCTGTCACCATGCCACTCACTATCTGCATGGAATGATCTATTGCTGTTGCTGATAAAATCTGCTTTTTTTTCCCCCCACATGCTTATCCTGCCCAACAGCATCTGCTTTTGTTCAAAGAGGCCTATGCCTTCCCTCACACTGATGATCCGTTGCTGTATCTTTCTGGCAAAGAACTCAAAAGATTTTGCCAGAAGGTTGCACTCAATCAATCCTGCCTTTAGGGTGTCCTAGAAGCGCTTTCTTGGATCACCATTGCTTCCTCTTTCCACACTCCAGTTCCCTTCATAGGAGGTGCTTGAACATATGTACATCACTGATTCGAGCCATATGTCCAACCCATTACACCTGGGCTTTCCATGTGGATATGCTGCAGGAATTTATCACTGGTCAGTTTAGTGTAGCATCTGACTCAGAGTAAGACACATAGGTGCCTCTGGTGGAACTTCTCCAGCTGGCAGATGTGCTTTCTATACTATATCAAAATCCTGCCTCTGATTAGCACAACAGCCTTTTACAATCCTAGTCTGTATTTCTACAGATCTGACATTGATTCACTTAGTAAACTCAGCAGAAAATTCCCCTATTTCTGTGAATGCAGGAAACTACCTCTCTGCATATTGGCACAGTCATTCAACACAATCTGAATGTAGGTGAACCCACATGTAACAAACAGCTCACTGTGTTTAGTGGAAGGGACAATGTGTTCTTCTCCATGCTGATTGACCAATTATCTCAGTTTTTCTCAAATTTATGATTAGTCTGTTTCTTTCTTGTTTGTCTTGGAAGTAGCACATTTGTTTGTTAAGATGATCTGAAGTCTTTTGCTGATGTGAGCCACCACTGTGCAATGATGTGCATACCAGCATTCAGCATTCTTGTGTGCTCTACTTGGTGGCTTCTGTTGGGTGTGCAGCCTCCCCGCTGCTCAAAAGTGAGTCCTGATATTTAGACTGAGGTTGCGTTTGTTTTACCTGATTCCTCAGAATAAAATAACATTTTCTCAGTTAAATTCATCAAGGAAAATAAAACAGTCCATTTCGTACACAGTGATTTACAAAAACAAAGTAAGAGACTTTCAGGGAGCGTCTGAATGGCATATGGTCTAAACAGAAAAATAAAGGCAGAAGGAAGAGGAAGGAAAGAAGGGGAGAATTAGTTCAAAGAGATGGATGTGGGTGGTATAAATGGACAATGAACACAAGGGGGAGGAAATTGAGGTTAAAAAATAAAGAAAGAAGGAAAGAAGCCTCTCATCATGGCCCTTAGGAAAGAGGTGAATGAAATTACACCACAACAGTCAAAGCACTGCTTAAGCAAGAAGTTGTACTCAAAACACACTTAAATAAAATTAAAGAGAACTTCAGTTCTGGAGGGACTGGTGGTAACAGCCTCTCAGACATATTCTTCCAAAGAAAATGTTTAAGTACTGTGCATAAAGGATTTACAAAAATGTAGGTTAAATCATGTCCTGATATAACAGCAGAGTGACATGTAGTTTTGCTTTTTTCCTAAAATTAGGAGCTCAATTACATATGCATACCTTAAGACCAAAGACTCTGCAGTGCTAAGCCTCTGTTGTATTAATCTCTGTGTTGTAAATTTTTCATGATATATTTATTAGCAGAATGCCAGATTCACCACTGAATTAATACAGCTTCACATCTGTGTATCTCATAGAATTTGATCAATGAATCTGGAGGAAGAAATGGTTCAGTTGGTTGTGGTTTGTATTCTTAAATATTTGAGGTTTTTTGTTTCCACATTGGCACAACTTTCAAGAACTACTTAAAGTTCTGTGGAGTTTGGACTACGGCTACGCTAAAGAGCAGCTGATATAACTCTTTACATGCATTGCATTAACAACAAAATATTCAAGAATGCCTTAATGACAAACAAACTCAAAACATTTGGCTGGGCCTCTTTTGTTTTAAATAATAAATAAGACAACATCATGTTATGAAGAATCTAATTGAAGATTTGGAATAAGCAATTAAAATAACCCAACAGGACTTCCAGGATCTTTTGATGCAACATTGTTCTTGGATTACAAAACACTTACAGAAGTCTCAGTGCTGTAAGCCACATGAAGAAAGGAAACCCAAATTAGGACTAACAGTCAAAAATCAGAGACAATTCTTCTGCATCTTTCTTTCACCAAAAAATGCCAGCTTGGCCATTTAAAAGACATGAAACAGTGTTATCAGAATTTTTTCCCATGTGAAATGTTTGCACAGGAGATGTAGAAACTAAGAACATGCAAGTGCAATATTTGAGCATGCAACACCATATCACAACCACTTTGAGGAAGCAGATGACTGCTTTCTACAGCATTCTGATTTTAGAATGGTTCAATTTCACAATAGGCTTGTCTTTTATAACCAAAAAAAAGGAGAAAAATCAAAAGACATCTTTTCCATTTTCTCTCACAATTTGTAAGTATTTCTTGCAGATGTGCAAGCGTTCAAAGAATAATTTGAAACTGTAATCTGAATCTACTGGAGGAAGTTTAAAGTATGTTGACCAAACTGTTCCATATTGCAGAAATCATGTTCTTATGATTAGAAAGGATCAAACAAAATAATAATCCAAAGTGACCGAACCATGTCTCCTAAAACAAATAAATTCTAAATCCATATACAAGCACATGGGTAAAATAAAAATATTTGTAAGAAGGTGAGATTGAATTGATTGCAGTTTGAGGTCAGATGCAGCCACAAAGAAGTAGGTTCCTCACTATGGATTAAGGAGCCTAACTTTAGGCATGTAAGTTTACAAGGAGCTAGTACCTTGTGATAGGAAGCTGTTGTACAATCTTATAGAGTTATCTGTGAGGAGATATGTCTGAAGGGAAGGCATTTTTGTTTTGATTAGTGGAAAACATAATAACCATGTCAAAATATTCTCAGACTGAATGCCATAAAGTCTACATTAGGCATGGAGATATAAGACCAGTTGCTACATTCATTTTAGTTTTGGGAAAAGAGTAGGGTAGTTGGTAAGCTGGTTTGAGTAAATTTTCTACAGATGAGAGTTTGATTATTTTGGAATTAGAATCTTGGGGTTCCAGCCGTAGCTTTTTTTTTTTTTTTTTTTTTGATACAGAGGAGCTAGTGAATTACCTCCTATTTATTTTTCATTTCTGATTTTTTATATATTAAACAACAAAAAGCTTATTCATGATTATGCAGTTGAGTAGTACTGCAGCAAGGTACGAATAGCAGAGAAATAACTTGAGATATATACAAATCAACATCTGAGAATTCCTTAATACCTCTGAGCATATAAAGTGAACAGTATCTGAAGTAAAACGTTTCCACGAAAATCGCACAGAATGCAAAATTTCTATGCAACATCCAAAAAAGTCCATGTTGTCTTATGTCACAGTAGAGAAATAAAACTTACTGTTACAATTTTAAAAAATCTATTCATTATATCCTGCTTCATTCCTCTTGGTTTGATGGTATTTAAATGGAATTTAATGCAAATTTAAAGACACCTGTGCTTAGTGTAGGCAATAGTGCTAGAATCATGGAATCATAGCATCAACCTTATAAATGGGTTAGAAGGGACCTTAAAGATCATCTAGTTTCAATCCCCCTGCCATGGGCAGGTACAGCTTCCATTAGATGAGGTTGCTCAAAGCCCCATTCAACCTGATCCCAACCTGGCCTCAACTACTTCCAGGGATGTTGCCACTTATTCAGTGCTTCACTGCTCTCTGAGTAAAAAAATTTCTCCTATCACCTAATCTAAATCTACTCTCCCTCCTTCAGCTTATGGTTGCTATGGCCAGCTTTTCATCCACTATCACCCCCAGTTCTCCTCTGCAGGACTGTGTTCCATGAATTCTCCCAGTCTGTGCTCATGCCTGGTTTTGCCCCAACCCAGGGGCAGCCTGGTCCTTCTGGATGGCATCCCTTGCTTCTGTTGTCTTCTTCTCCACTCAGCTTTATGTCATATCTGTGCTTGCTGAGGGTGCTCTTCGTCTCACCCTCAATGTCTTTGATAAAGGTATTAAAATATACCAGTCCCAAGAACTTTCATCTCCCTCTGATGAGTGAGGGACACTACTTGTCACTGGCTTCCTCCTGGAAATAGAGCCACTGACCACAACTCTCTGAGTGTGCCCATCCAGCCAATTTCTCATGCACTGAATAGTCTATGCTTCAAATCCATGTCTCTCCAATTAGGAGAGAAGCATGTCATGTGGGACCATGGTGAAGGTCTTACAGAACTGTAGGTGGTCTTCACTTATTGACTGTTGCAGTCACTCCATCATAAAAGGCCACCAGAATAATTTAGGTTACTGTCACCTCTAGTTATTTCAGCTTGAGCTGTTTTTAGAGTAAGCTAATACTAATTCTAAGGCTTTTAAAAATCTACTTTGTCTTTAAAATATTTGTTCTTAATTCTAAGACTACATTAAAATTCTAGGTTAATATTTCATCTTTAATGGCTTATACATGAAATTCTGACGTTGTTATTCCATCTGATTAAGAGGAACCATATGTTTTAAAATTAAAAACCAGAAAAGCATGGGTGTTTATACCTATCTTTTCAGAACAAGCATGACATCTCATTCACACCTCTTTTTTTGATATGTATGTATACATTTATCACAGTTACTTAGTGCTTTGTTTTAGCTGAGAACTGGTTTGCTGTACTTCAGATGGGACAGCTTTGTTTTTTGACAAGGCAGCAGGATGATATCAAGTTCAGGAAAAACACTGGAAGCTAAATTAGGTAACATGTTTTTTTTACCATTTGGGAAATTTTATGTAATGGGCAATTTTATTGCAAGTGAATCCTACCAGAAAAATGTGGGGTGTTGTTGCTGGGTTTTTTTGGTTTGGTTGGTTTTTTGTTTTTTGTTGTTTTTTGTGGGTTTTTTCCTTCCTTGGGTTTTTTGTTTGTTTGCTGTTTCTATAGCTTACTGTGACTGATACTATTTTCTTTATTTTTGGATCTTACTGTGGCCCATTTCCTTCAAGAAGAACTGACAGGGACTAGGAGGTGCCCTTTTTCTGGAGAGCAATGAGTGCCCTTTTTCTGGAGAGCTATGAGTAGGACAACCTTGCCAGCTGAGCAGCTGAGCATTTGAAGGACAGCAAGGACTTTGCCCACAACTGGGAAGAGTAGGGAGCACACAGAGAGCAAGGCCTTGCAGGTGGCACAAGAAAAACCTGCTGAAGGACTCAGAGCAATACTTCTGCAGATTTCCAAAGGCAACACACTGGACGTGAGTCTAGAGGACATCACTGATGTGCATATATGTAGGGGATTTGTAAAGACATTCAATTCTATCTTGTCTTTGGCAGTTTGGATTTTATCTGTTCTAAAATGGTGGTTGTCATGTTTGAATTTTATCTGTTCTAAAATTGTGGTGGTTGTCATCTGTCCTCATGTAACCATTATCTGTGTTTAAAGACAACAAATAAAAAATATATGTAAATACAACTTGTAATTTTATAAGACCTTTTTGGTCTTATACAGGCACTTGAACTTTTACCACAAAGCTTCTAAAACTTCTAGTTGTGAAGGTAATTTTAAAATCTTGCTAGGAGCTTGCAACTGATGGAAGGTTAAATGTTATAGTACTAAATTATAGTGAAAATCCAAATGTATACTTTAAAAGTATATAAATACGCTTAGTATTTGCTGCCATTGTTTTCAGCATTAAGTTTTGGTATTAAGAGACGCTGGTGCTTGCCAAGTTTTTATAGGCAACCTGTGGTTTGCAAACTAAAGCAAGAAATATCCCATTTCCTGACCTTTGCCTTTGTTTTTTGTTCTCACACACAAAGTATTTGGTTCATGAGAGAAATTTTTAATATTATCTATTAGACTTATATTCTTTCGCAGTTAATGTATGACTTCCAACTTAATCTTCTTGCTTTTTCTTTAGTATTTGTTCTTGGTGTTTTTCTTTCAAATGTGTTAAAGTATGAGTCAGTTGACATCCTTCATAGGAACAAAATAAAATAGTTGTATGAATCTGAGTTTGAAAGAGATTTTCCTCGTGTTATTTTCTGATATTTTGTTTTTATAAGTAACCAAACTGTGTCTTGCCATCAAATACGACGGTCAAACTAAACCACAATATCTTAAATAGGAATTTACTCAGCACACACAAACATAAAATGTGATTCTAGTACACTACTCAGTGTTTTTTTAAAAAATGACTGATAAAATAATAGTTTGTTCTGTTCCAAGTATTTCTTCCTGCTGGTGATTTGTTGCACATTACACTTGTGTATAATCAGGCTGCTGGAATAAAAGCTACTCTATGCTTTGCACAGTATTTACTCTTTAAGAGAACTGTAATATTTTAAATCCATGCTGCTACTTGCTTGTTTGTGATCTACACAGAAGTAGCAAAATGATTTAATAGCAGAGAGCTATGATAGCTAACTTGTAATAACAACCTCATTACTTTCATAGTACATGCTGCAGAAAATTTGCAAAGAGCATAATTAAAATAAACACATTTCCTACAAAATTTGAGTGTGTTTTGTCATGTAGAAAAGGCCCATTCCTTCACAGGTCAAGTAAGTGGACTGATTTGATTTCCAAAGGTTTCTTTTGGGTCTCTGTGTTTTCTCAGAAGACTGTGACTCTCTTTCTCAAATACAGACCCTGATACAGTTGTCCATCCTTTTATTACACCGTGGTGCAATCTCCACAGGATTTTGTGTGATGGTTTTGAATCTTGTATTAAATGTGATTTGAGAGACCAGTGTTTCACCATCAGCTCACCCATGCCCCTGACCTGATGCAAAGTGCAGTGTAAGGCTCTGGGTTTGACCTAAAAGAAGCAGGGTAGAACACCAATCTCTGCCCCTGGCTTTTTACATTGGACTACCTACCTGCAGGTACTCGTGTTTGAGTCACGATGAAGAGCTCAGCTTTTCTGCAGGATGGTGTGAGATTCAGCTGTAGCTAAGTTTTGGTCATTACCACATTTCTGTGCAAAGCAAGCATTTCTATTATGCATATTCCTTGGAGCAGTTTATTAGTATTTTCTTACACTTTAGAACAGAAGTGTGCCATTTTAATAGTCTTAAGTAAGTTGTGGAAGTACAAATAGGTCTAATTTATTTTACTGACACCTAGCACAGGCATTTTCTGTCATTTTTTTAAAATTTCATCATATTGTTATCTCAACTAACCCATGTCAATTTCAAATAAAGAAAACAAGATGTATTTTTGCAAACTCTGACACAGGGGGAAAATTGCTCAAATAATATTTGATTTCAAAGAAGCCCAGTCAGCTATATCAGACCCTCCTAAGACTCCTCGGTGATTATCCTTGGAGAAAAAAACAACTGGTCTCAAGCTGAGTTCTGCTTTTTTTAATGAATCTTTGTCTTAGGATTACTTTTTCTTATGGTGGAACACATTTTTAAACCTTTAGCCAAGACCCAATAAAGACCTTGATATCCATTGGGTGTTAATATGCAGGTTTCAAACACACGCTGGATTGTTGTGGATTCAGACTTTGAACGTAGTTACTCTGAATTATAAATATTTTCACCCCAGTTTATACATTTCCTTTAAAAATAGAGTCCCACATAGTCTGATCTATATCTGTTTCCTAGGAGTCCTGGAGCTTAAGTGCAGTCTTTGCAAAATCAGGTTTGTAAAAGCTTAGTTAAGTATTTTTGGCATACTAACTCCCAAATGCCTGCTCCATCCTTATTGATCAGACAGATTATTCTGTTCTTTATTGATGGAAATCGTTCATACTGCTATTAACTGACATTGTAAGAAAAATATTCACAATTATTAAAAAAAAAATCAAATGGCACTTGTATCACATATATTTATTCTGCACGACTACTACTTTGAAATAAGATTTATTCCTTTAAGTGTTCACTATAATTAGAGATGAAATTAATTTATTAAAAAGAAAAAGCTCAGTTTTATTTTAATGGAGATAGAAAGAATCTAGCAAGATTAGATGATCCAACCAGAGTACAAAAACAAGGTTTGGGGTGTGGGTGACTTCTCACTAACCCGTACTAACAAACAGAAAAATGGTTGTTATGAGTATTCCATCAGATAATCAGTTTCAACACAACTCATATATCACATACATCAATACAAATGTCCACCCAGAAGTGCCAGATAGAAAACCAGTCAGTCATGGTTACCTCCTTGCAGACTGCTCACTCTTTGAGAATGCTCTGAAAGTGCCAAGGTACAGGTGCTCTTCACCAGTTCTGAGTAGTTTGTCAGATTATGTAGCACCACATTAAACTGTCTGATGATTATGTGTGACAGTCAGGTCTGAAAAGCTAACACAAGGTTTTAGAATACTTAGCTAAACGTATCATCCCCTTTTTGAATAAAACACTGTTTACTAGTGTGTGCTTACACTATTACTCTCTTCGGAGAAATAAACACCTGGATGAAAGCCAGGCAGTTTTAGTTCAGCCTGAGATAAGGACAGCTGATGATCAAAGGAACAAGTGCAAGTACATATTGCAAAAGATAAGAATGAGTTAAGGTTTCACCTTCGTAGTCTGCTTGCTTACATTTTGAGAATAGTTCTTGGAAAGCAATGCACCTATCAAACTATTTCCCTCACTGTCCCCATGGTCCAGCATACCCTCACAGGACTTTGTGCATGATATCAGTTTTAAATGACTGCAGCATTGCCTTTTTGCCTTTTTAATTTTCTTTTTTTTTTTTTTCCCCCACAAATTTTGCTGCAAAAACAGAACTATCTAAAATTTCACTGTCGATTTTTGTGATATTTTCAAATTATGTTTATTCACAGAATGTGTGTATAAAGGTTATAAAAATTGTGAATATAATAGCAGATGCAATTATCTCAGAGTTTTAAAAAATAGGTAAAAATGTATAAAATTTTATATGTATATATACTGTAAACACTTGATAGAAAAATGGAAAAATGCTCAGTTTTCCAAGATTTTGATTCAACTATTAACACATCAAATACAAACATATACTGCTAATAAGCCAATGTAAATTTAGAAAAAAAAATTCTATGAGAAAATATTACTTTTATTGCACTTGAACATTTTTATGGGAAGTTAGATATTAATATGTTCTAACTTTATTTAGAATTTCCAAACTTATCATTTTTCTTTGGAAAATGTACTGCCAGAAATTCACATTTTTATTTCTACTTCATTATTATCCTATTTTGACAACAAATATTAAAAAAATGAAAAGCATGGAATTATTTATTTTCAAATGTCTATATTGTTTTTTCTGTCTTCCACTGTGGAACTTTCTTAAGATCAGAACAGTTGTTGATAGACAAAGGAATAATAAAAATATACAATAGTATATGTATCTCCATGAAATTTGAAGGAAGAAGAGAAAAAAAACCCCATAATTATAGAAATGAAACAGGGAAAATACTCTCAAAGGAGTTTTTTATACACTATATTATTTTGTGTTCTTGTAAAAGGAAGAAGTCTTTTCCAAAAGAAAACGGTGCTTCACCTTCATCCAGTCATCTGGGAGTTCCTCACTCAGTTGTGTTTCTTGAATATTTAATAGCTTCCTTATATTTATATCATTTTGCTACAAGGTATCCCACTTTTAACTACATTGCTTTTGGAAAAATTGTCTTCTCTTTGAATCTTCCTCTTTTTATCTCCTGGTTATTACTCTTCAAGTGACAGCAAATTGTCCACTCCTGCCAAATATTCCAATCCCAAACATGATTTTATCATACCTGCCGTAGTTTTTTTTAATTACTATTAATTTATAAATTAAAGAAATTGAATTACTTCCTTAGTGATCCATCTTGGCTGTTCTCGCCCTGCTCTGAACCCTTGCCAATTCAATGATCTCCTCCATGAAGAGGAGGGACAAGAAGGAGGGACCTTTTATCATTTGGGATGTGAATCAGGTATATTTTTACTGAGTGACATAGTAATATGTGCTTTTTTCCTTCTAATTCCTAATGGTTGATTTGCCTTTTTGATTGTCAGTGTGTCAAGTTGATACTTTCACAGATTTTTCCATTGTAACCCCAAGATCTCATACTTTAGTGACAGTGGTCAGTTATTGCTATTTTTATTCTTCTCCTTCTCCTTCTCCTTCTCCTTCTCCTTCTCCTTCTCCTTCTCCTTCTCCTTCTCCTTCTCCTTCTCCTTCTCCTTCTCCTTCTCCTTCTCCTTCTCCTTCTCCTTCTCCTTCTCCTTCTCCTTCTCCTTCTCCTTCTCCTTCTCCTTCTCCTTCTTACTATTACTATAATAATTTATGGCCAAGGTCCTGAATCATATGAGATCCTTTTGCCGTTCTTAAGAATTGGCCATGGTTATACTATCCCTAGTTGTGTCATCAGAAAATTTATCACCTGATTATCCTAATTCCAGGGACATGGAAAGAATGAACTCTAGGCTGACCAATCATGACTCCATCCAAAAACCTCCTTCCATCATAAGAACTGACCATCTCTTCCTGCCCTGTGATTCCAGCACAGCAATACAATATTTATCCATGCCATAATCCCTTTTATCCCATGATTACATAATTGCCTTGAAAATTTTTTGGGTGTTCACAGAAAATATCTTTATCTTCCTATATCTAAATTCTGTTGTTGAACTCTGCAAAGAAGTGTCACATGACTCATTTTACAGTTCTAATAAGAACTAAATCATTCTGATAATAACTAAAAAGGTAAAGGAGTTTTCATCAGGTTTGTGTAGATGATACTTTTCCAAAAAGGTTCAATGTGTTTACTAAAAAAAAATTGTTATATTTTGTTAAAAGGCTTCTCATCATGCTTACATAGGCACTGCCTTAAATTTAAACTTTTGGGTAGTCAGTTATACTATCAGGTTGTTTCCTATCCTTTAGGAAAATTCTGTTTATTCTACTTAAATATTAAATAATTTATTTCTGATAAATTATTATCTCATGAGAAACCCTTTATAGAATAATTTGAGATGATTTTTCTGTGTAACAATTAAGGAAAGGAAATATGACTCTATACTGGACAGGGTTCTCTAACAGGGACAAATAGAAGAAAGAAACTTCACCATAAAAAATGGAAGTATCATAAAAAAACCAGGAAAGTACAAGCTGGAATCTCTAAGTGTTAGAGACAGCTGCATATAAGTAGTGGGGAACAGGCTAATGTTAAATAGAAGTTAAGCAAATACAGCCAAGTATATTTAAAATTATAACCGGAGATAGTTAAAGGATTTTCTCTAGGTCATCACTCATTGACAAGTTCCAGAAAAAATCATAGTTTTTATAGTAACATTATTATAGTAATGGTAACATGAGAATTCACTTCTTCCAACTTGACCATATCCAATTATGTTGTGCTTTCAGCATTCAGCTGCTTTCCTTTTTGCTTCACTTTAGACACAACATCTGGAGGGCCTCATTAAATGAATGTTAGATAATCTACTAATGAACTATTTAATTAGGAATTCACCAGCAGGAAAAGTCTTATTTATTTGTCTTTACTCACATTTACTAGTAAGAGAAAAGAAACCACAGCAGTACCTAGAATCCTCTTTCACATTTGAAAAAAAAAAAAAAAAAAAAGCTTTAAAACAGACTTACCATAGAGTTTCTAACTGAAGTAAGAGTTAGAAAAGTCTTCTATTGAGGTATAATTTAAAATATTATAATAATGATGTAAAACAGTTTCTTTAGCTTCTTTCTGATTTTAGATGATTTTGTCATTCTCTTATCCCTCCTAAAAATTTAAGAAACAATAAAAGGCATTGCTTTTACAACTTATCTTTCTGCACTCTTCATACAAGCATCAGTAAGTAAAATGTTTTCCTAGATTTTATACATGACTGGTAGACATTAAATATTCTTTGACAGCGAACCTGTAGTGCACTCATCCTGGACTGCTTTAGCATGTATTTCAATCATACTATCAGCAGCCTAGTATGAAATACTCCTCTGTGTAACAAAGGTATCTGTTTTGGTGAGAATGCTGAAAGAGGACCAATGCTGGATGTCTTCTGAGCCATCTGCTTCTGTTCAGTATCAAGTGAGTTGAGACTCTCTTAACAAGTTTCACTTGTGATCTTTTAAAGCTGTCAGGATGGAATGATTTTCAGTCACTTTGCTGTGCAGTGGATTTAAAATCATGTCCCCAGTATAGTATATTAATAGATTAAAAAGGCAAAGTATTAATCTAATGCACTGTCTTGTCTCTGCACCCATAATTTATAGTATGACTATCACAAAATTATGGCAATTCTCCAATGAAACAAAGTACTTATATTTTGTGCTCCATGAAGCATTTCACTGACTACTGCACTTGCTGTTTCAGTGGGTTATTTTGTATGAAGCAGAATGGTAAACCAAACTGACTTTTAAATAATTAAACATCCTATGAGCATTAATTTTAATTATTTTTATACTTTTGACATGAACTTAATTATGTGAAATAAATCTAAACATTAGTCGGAAGACATAATTTTCCTGGGAAGTTTAAATGTGCTCCTTATACAGTGTTGAATCTCGGGAAAGTCAAGAATGTTTTCATGTGAAACACCCTCAATTCACATCAGATTTTCCTTAATAGCTTATCTGAAAAGATGGCAGAAGCAAACCACTCTGTATGGAATAGGAAAATTGTTTTTCCCTTTGCCAGTTGTGATGGAAAAGATTCTGTGTTCACTCCTTTGTGTGTCTATCTAGCAACTACAAAAATATTTATTTTTGTCTTAAGTATCTCAAGTAATCTCAATTTATGTGTTTTATTTTCATATTTTTAGGTGGTTTGATTTGGTTTGTTTTTTTGTTTTTTTTTTTGGGGGGGGGTGTTGGTTGGTTGGTTGGTTTTTCTAGATTTTGGGGGGTTTTTTCTTTGTTAAGTAAAAATATCCTATGAGTTTCTTCTGTAAAATTTTCTTTGCTAGGCCAAGATCCAGGATACTTTAGCTAAGGAGTTCCCAGCCTTCTCCAAAATGACCAACTTCTACATTGAGTTTTAGGATCTTCTTAGAAGGGTTTTTAGAAATAAGACAGACACTCATGCATCCACAGAGTTGCATTGTTCAGCAGTGTGAACAACCCCAGGAACCTGATATTTTGGAAGAAAGTGTTTAAGTAACTTTTTACACTCTGGAACAGTTCTTTGGAGCATTATGGGCAAACTGTGGAGCCTCTACTTGTTTTAAGCATTCATAAAATCTGAAGAACAAAAATCCTATGAACAGATTGTGCAGCCTATTTTCTGTCAGTGGCTGAAATCTGTTGGTACATGTGGTTGTATACATGTCAGCACAGTTTAACTTAAATGTTTGATGAAACAGAGACTATGTATGTAGAAACAAGCAGTTGGCTTAAATTTGGAGGTTTTAATAATACCCTTCTCTGCTCAAGCTACATTATTTCTTATATACTGGAGCATATTTATATATGCTTCCACTTTCCAGACTTATGAAGTACAGATTTCATGCCAAACTTGTTCACTGGTATCTTTCACGTTTAAGGCACCGCTCTCAAAAGACATCAAGAAATCCACAGTTCTCCTCTTTCAGTTTGCATTCCCAATGAGTATCCAAGAATTTACATCTCTCTGTGTTTGCACAGGCTGCTGTGCCTCCTCAGTAGAGCAGAGCCTAAGCTTAATTCTTATACAAAATCAAAAGAGAACTTTATGATAATTACGGGTTTTAACATATAATAAAAGTTAAGAAAGAGTCTAAGAAACAATTTTAAAAAGGCATTAAAGGTACCAATAATTTTTCTGGAGTAGGAAGCTTGCCAGGAGATGTGAAAGGGTTTCAGAAAAGATAATTTTATAGTGACAAAAGAATTTTTTTAAGAAGGCTTTTGAAAATTTGCAACAGAATAATTCATATTTATGGGTAAAACTCATATCTATCTCAAAATTATTATATAAATAGGCAGAGTTAAGGAAAAAATCAGTAAATTGAATAATTAAAAAAAATTTTCCTCTCAGATTTTATAGGTTCACTTGGATGAAATATTAATTGTAACATATAATTTCTTCTGTAACACAAATTGAAGATGCAGTTTTTTAGATAATTCAGAACTATTTTAAATCTCTAAGGTATATGTGTACCCAGAAGATCTATAAAAATTACAGTAAAGGATTAGATAAAATATTAATAAATATATTAGGGATAAATAGAATAAGGACCATAACATATGAGGAATGAATCATCAAAACATACCAGGAAAGAATAATTGAGTTGTTATAACAAGAATTCCAATCAATGAATGATCTATGACTTCTTTAAAGAAGTCAACAAGTATGTAAGTAAGAAAAGCCAGTTGATGTAGCCATTTGGTTTTCCAAAAGCATTTCTGTTTTGGTTTCTTCTTCACAAATTCTTGAACTGACTTGTGAGATAAAAGAAAATCTTCTCACATGGAGAAAAAAATTGGTCTGAGAAAAATCATGCAGAAATAAATTTTCACAGTGGAAGCAGAACACTAATGAAGGCTTTACATGGGTCTAGTTGAAGGTGTACCTGACTTTGGCAGGGGACTTGGAACTAGCTGACCTTTAAGCTCCCTTCCAACCCAGGCCATTCTATGATTCCATGATATATGTACCATTTATCATTCCAATGAATGATTTAAGAAGTGAGTAATAAGGTCAAAAAGTCATAGGCTTTGATAAGTTAATCAAGGTTTTAAAAACTATGGAGATCTGCAAAGTACTGCAGAGGGACATCATGATAAGCCAAGTGCCACATATCCAGTAGCAAACAGAATTTGAGTTAGATGTGTTTGAGGTGATATGTATTAGGGAACACTCCTCATTTTGTACATTTTGTAGTTCAATGACAACCATGCTCAATGCTAGCTAAAAGCCAAAATATAGTATTTTGAAATATGATGGTGAGTTCTGCTCAAAATAGGAGATGTTAATGTTCTGCTAAACCCTCCATCTGCATCATGAATATTGAATGTAGAATTGGTATCTCAACTTAGAAAGGAGCACAGAATCTGTCAAAGTCAAAGCATGGACAATCAGGGGTATGGAAAGGTTTTCATGTAAGTAAATATCTCATATGGCTGGGACTTTTTGTAGAGGAAATGTCACAGGAGAGATGTGACACAGGTCTGTATATTCATCATGGGAAGGCAAGAAGAATACTTAGCACTTTCTGCTGCAATAATATTAAAGTCATCAAATGAAGAAAGTCATTGGTAAGTCCCAAACAAAGAAGGCAGTTCTTCATATAATGTGTGGTTTGTTGTGGAGTTCCCTGCCAAAAAGAAGTTTTTAACGTTAAAAATTTGTCTGAGATAAAAAGTGATTAGAAAAAATAGCAAAAGAAAAATTTATAAATATGAAAATACTGTTTCCGGCTCGGAAGTTTGTATTTTCACTGGGAGATGCAGATTTTCCAGGAGATACATCAAAATGAGATTTTCTGGTTTCCTAAATGTTCCAGGGATGTCTTCTGACAGGTATTGTCAGAGAAAACATTACAGGGATCTTTGGTCAAAGTGTTTTTGCCTGCTCCAGTTTTTCCACCTGGTCCTTTCCTTCTGGTCCCAGGCTGCCCAGAAGCCCATGGCTCAAAGGACACTATCACTCACAGACACCAGAAAAATTGGTGTAATAGCTCAGGTGTGAGATTTGTATTTATTCTGTGTTCAAGGGAAGAGGTTCAACTAGATGAAGTCTTGCTTGCCATAAGATTCCACGTGTCAGCTGCTTGTTGAGTGAACCTGATATTTCTGCTGATTTTACTTTCCATTCACACTGTTAACATGAAGAGGAGGAGGTGGAGGAAGACTGAGGACTCATCACAACATCTGCTTTATGGGGAGCTGATGATAGGGAGACCCACACTGATGAGTGTGAGAAGGGAAATGCTGTGTCTGGAGCTAACTCCCCTTGGCATTGCATTGCCGAGACACAAACCAGGAGTGAACTCACAGCTCCAGCACGTGTGGGCAGTCATGAACAGTGAATTACAGTGCACCTCTTCAGGCTGTCAGCAGAATTCTCTGTGAGTTTCTTCATGCAGCTTGCCTCTTATCCCTTGTTTTACTCATAGAGCTGTAAAAGCAGTAAAGGAAGAGGGACAAGAATGGTGCATGCTACTGAAAGATACCTGCTCTGTCTTTTTTTCTTCTCTGCTAATAAAAACCTCAACACATACACACAACAGCTTGAAACAGTAACAAGTTGGAAATAAGGACAAATTTCTATTGCAGCATCTGAAGAGAGAAATGTGAGTGAGACACCACAACAAGAGCAATTTCCTGTACTGACTAATGCAAAATAAAATATAACAGGTATGTTTGGAGATGCATCAGTTCACGGAAAATATAAACAGAGGCAAAAACCCCCCCCAGAAAAACAAAGGGAGAGAAAGACAGGCAAGATAGCTGCCAGTTTAATGTGCAGTTTACTGAGGAAATAACCTGGCTGAAGGTGAGGAAGGAAGAATTCTTCAAACAAAAGATTTTACAGTATCTTCATGAGCTTTCTCAGCTGCTTGGAGCAAGAGCCCTCCAGGGCACTGTCAGTTTCTAAAGGGACCTTTTTGGAAATCTCATTTCAAAAGTTAAAAAAAAAAGCTTCTTGGTAATTCCAAATCAGGTAAAACATGTTACAGGAGGAAGAGGATGTGCCAGTCCATACAAATGGCAAGAAATGAATGGGAAGTGTATTGAAATGACTTTTTTTTGTCAAGGAAGACACCGATAGGAAAAGATTAAAGTTATTATTCACTTTCTTAGACAACAAATAGGGGTCCAAAAGATAGCAGAAAGCCAAGTTGTAGGTCATTGTCCAGCTATGATCTCTGTCTTGTTAACTAACTTTATTTGATACAGCAGTGATCGCTTGATATACTAACCCTGACAACACCCTATTTTTGAGCAGCTAAAGATTAAAACATTCCAAGTATGAATTGGGTACGCTCAAGACATAAGTAGTTCTCCCCTTATTAGGCCAGACATAAGTTACATAGCCAGAGGGGATATCACACTGGAAAAAGAAGCATGATTGGTTTCTCTGGTGGCTATTCAGATCTTATCTGGAAATGAGAGGTGAGAGATGAGACTGGAGTAGGTAGGCAAAACTGTCAAAGTTGTTCGGCTGCCTTGTGGGTGGAATTTTTTTTTTTAGATGGAGATCTGTTTTGCACTCTAAACAGACCATTTTGGGCAGGAATCTAGGAGGTGTCTTTTTCTAAGTGTTTGTAATATGTGAAAAAAAATTCAATAAAATGCGACTCGGTCCTTTTAAGTTTCTTCCACCAATTTAAACATGGTTTAGAAAATAAGGACTAGGATCTGAAAGAAGCAGAAAATATGGGTGATGGCAGGCAATTTGAAGAATATTTAAATGATGGTGTCTTCTGGAAGAAGGAGGGTGGTTCATGCTTATTGTCAAAATCCAATAATTATGTTGCAAGAGAAAATGTCTACTACGTTTCTTAACCTGAAATACAACGGTATTGCATAACTGACGAGTCTTCAGAATTTTTAAAAGTCCATCTCTTTTTGTATTACCCTCATATTTAACTTCCTTTCAGAACTTTGATGATAACATCAGTTCGCTGATAGAAAAAAGAAAATAGGTCCTTTCAGCAAACTGATAAAAACTAGGTTAGTTGGTGTTCAATCATGATAGAAGTCCATCCATATGTGTCCACATAGTAAGATCACACCTAGGCAGACATATCAGATTTTATCAGATTTTTTTTCTAAAGAATCTATATTAGATTTATTTCAAAATCCTATTTTCATAGAATGAATCCTCTCCAACTTCCTGGTAACTTCATAATGTATCAGTTTGTAAGCATCTCCCCAACTCATCTTTTGCAGTTCTTTTTGACTGATAGTTTCCTTTTGCGTGAGAATGTTGATGAGCCAGTGGTATTCCTTGTACCTTTCATTTGCTAGCTGAGAGCCGCGAGTACAGGATCACAAAGGAAGGGAGGGAGCTGGGAAGCCAGTTGCAGACAGTTGCTTACTATCACTTCAGATCACCTAGGTGTGGACTAGCTCCAGCAGGAAGATGTGCAATCACATTAGCACAGCACTGTGCCTGAAGGAATGATCCCTGCTGGATTGAAATACCTGCTCTGTCTGAAGATATTTGGCTCCTTTTGTCTGGCAGTTCCCCCAAACTCTAGAGGAGAAGAGGAGGAATGAAATGGTCGTAGTGACTGAAGAGACCTTCTCCCCTTATCAGTTAGAAGCCGAGGATTGTACTCCAAGAAGTTCGGATGTCATAGTCACTGACTAAAATGCATGGGCAGCTTTGAACCTCAAAGCAAAATCTTCCTCACTTTTTCTACCCCATAAATCTCAGGCAAAATCACCTAATCTCTACGCTTTGATTTCTGAAATCTCTAATAAATCTTGCTGTTAATGCTTATAATGTTGAACATAAAACAATAGTACTCCCTTATGACATTGATCTTAAAGATTAATATAAACTGCTTACCGACTGCTTACTATGTTGATTTTGTTAAGCTTGGGAAGATGAAAACAGTATGATCACAAATATGTTAATTTGAATGTAACTGTGTAGTATCTCAGAATTTATTTGCTGTCTCTGACAGAAAAAAAAAAAAAAAAGGAGTATAATCTTGCTCCAACCACCCAGTAGAATTCCAAAAGAATAAAATTAATTTTTTAAGAGAAAAAAAGAAAATACAGGAATAGTGAGAAAGCACGATCTGTAAAGTGAAACTGGTGAGTGAAATTTGCAATCAGAATTTTTAGTGTGTGACTATTCATGAATGAAATCTGCAGTGACGTGTTCATATGCTTGTGAGCCGAAGACATTTTGTGGTACCCAAACAGAGAAGGCCTCTTAAAGTGGGCATGCTGCATTTTCTACAACAACCACCTCCCATCCCTGTCCAGAGACAACTAAGGCCCATTGCTTAATGTTGATAGCCACAAAAACAGCCCATTTCAAACAACTGGTTTGTTAATTTCCTTAATTTTTTTGCATCTCAGAAAATTATTTTCCAAGAATATAGTTATGTAAAGACATTTAACAGCAACTAAATATTTTCATTCATTAACAATTGAATTGTGTATCCATTCAATAATTTACATAGTTAGTTATGATAATATCAGTAAAAGATGATATTTAAATTTTGACCAATTGATTTATTTTCCTGTCTCTTTGTTTTGCAGTGGAAGTGATTTCCACAGAATTCCCAACAGTCTGGCAGTGAGTGGCCTGCATTTTCTTTTTTACCTCTGTTTGTGAATATTACACTGGCTTTAATTAATCCATTAACATTTTAAGCACAGTTGTTGACTTCCTATTATTCTTAACAAACAGAAGTATTAAATACTTTAGGTGATGCAGTGACTATTGCTTACAACATTTTACCATGATTTAAAAGTTTTTCATCACTCTAAATAAATATTTATCATCACCAGTAATAAAAGATAAAAATAATTTTATCTAAGCTATTAAAATTTTTGAAAGGACTGTTTCTCTGTAGGTTAGGCATCAAATACTGTCCCTTTGGTGAAATAGGACTCTCCACACAGACTGCCTTTATCTAGTGGCAAGTTGTTTCTCCTAGTACATTTCTTCTTACAGAGGTAAGTACTTTGGGATTTAGCATCATGAAGGACAAGCAGCTGTTTTATAACAAGTTCAAACTGTTCTGATCATTGACAAGAACAGTGTTACTGTGATTCCTGGACAGTGTTTCTTAGCATCAAATGCAAAATGGCGATCCATGTATTCCCATTTCAGAATACGTGCACCTGTTTAGACCTGCCCTTTCCCAAAGAAACTTTGTCTTAAAATGCTAGGGGCTCTGCAAGGTGAAGGTAACTGTTTATAGGAGGAATTTTATGGCTTTTCACCCACACCAACCTCCTTTCAGCTACTGCTCTGCCAGATGCATTTAATTATTGCCATAAACTGTAAACACTACTGCATGACCATTTCCCCTTTAGCAAGATTGTGTGTGTGAAAAAAGTAAACAGATTGTATAACAAAGTGTTCTCTAGCTGTCAGCAAGGGCTTTGAAAATAAAACACTTCCCTCCCGACTCACAATTGGCTGACAGTCGGCACATAATGAATAATAGCTCCTGGGGACCAGCAGAAAGATGTGTGGGAAAACTTTAATTAAAAGCTTGTCAGTACAATTTTACCTGGGTGACATCACCTGACTGAAATCCTGCTGCTGGGCTTTGTTGTCTATAGGATCGCAGGTAGCGCACTTGTTTTGCTGACAGCAAACAATTCAAAAAGTACTTCAAAACACTGGGGGGAAGATGCTATGCTGCCAGTAAAATATAATCTATTTGTGGTGTTCTAATTTTCTAATTAGCAGCTGTAGAAGGCTCTTCGCCATTGTGGGAGGAGGGTGACAAACAGGTTTTTGTAGCTCGTTATCTATGATGCCCTCTTGATTATGTATTTTCTTGACATTCCATTCCAGAAAATTGTGTTCCAAAACCAAATACATTTCCACATGTAGACAGCTGGGCTTGAGCCAGAAGTACAAACCCAGCATCAAATTCCCAGCTTGAAACTCTCTTATATATGTTAAGTTAGAGCACCAAACCCAAACAGACTAGAAGTTCACAGCAGAGGACATTCTGGCTGTGCAAAATTCCTAAGGAATGGGAACTTCATGATGGCCCAGCACAATAAATCATGTAGTCCAAGGGAAGAGCCATAGTAAGGGGTTGATTCTGCCCCTCTCAAGCTGCTGGTAGCAATGAGGTGGCATACATGCTTTTATGTACTTGCTAATGTAAAATGGGAAAGGGAATTTGAAAGCCCAAACTTGGCCCTAAATTTGCAATTAGTAATATTCATGGAAAGAAACTTTCATCTAACACAGCTGAAATCATTAATGCTAGTAAAGCTTGGCTATTTTACAAGTAATTTGTAGTAATGGAGAGTAGTTTCTCATAACTTAATGCTAATTAATTCAGTTACATCATGATCTAGCTCAAGTCCTGAGCTGACTTTAATGGGAATAGGCTGGATCTGATCCAAGAGCCACTGAGGCCAAAGGGAGGCCTTTACACTGATTTTGAGAGAAGATGGTTTGGGTGTGTAGATGGATGGAATTTACTTACCTGACAGAGGAAAGACTCTCACTGAATTGTATGTTTGCCTCCTTATGAACATTGTCTCAATTTCCTTAATTTTATGCAATTATGATTTGCCAAATGTAGAGGAAAGAATTATATCTAATTAGTGGTGAACAAAAGTAAACAGGAGGTTTATTTTCTCATTACATGCTAAAATTAAATGCTATTCTTGGGAATGTATATATGAGTAATAACATAAAGTAACTCCCATATAAGACTAAAGAGAAGGCTTCTAAAATCAAATATTTCTAATACAATCTTTCTGCGCCAAAAACAGTCTGAAGATTGATCAAAATGGGTTTTTTTTTTTGGTAGAAGAGGCTTGAGTTAGGCAAGTGGGAAGGAAAACTGGAGCAATTAGTTAATAATTTTCCTTTTTTCTTTGTTGCTCTCATATGTTGTGCAATAATACCTAATTCATTAATATGCCCATCTGGATATTGAAAGAAGAACAGCTGCTTTCATACTCCAAAGGACAAAGAAGTGTAACGCTAAAATGTAAAATAATTGTCATTTGCTTGTCAAAATGTCTATCACTTAGTTGGTGACAAAAAATCTCTCCAAATTTCAGTTACTAATTCACGATAGTATATTTTTCCAGAGTTAGTTTCATCAAGGCACCTCAAGAAGGAGTTTTGCAGTAGCTGAGCATTAGGACTTTCAAGGGAGGTCTGGACTTGGAGTGCTGTGCATGAGTCAGGAGTTTCTGATCAGGCTAAATGATAGTTGCCATTTTGAGAATTATCCCCAAAGTCCCCTTCTAGGTGGGTCTAAAATCTATGTGGCCAGACAGTACCTTAAAAGTCAGGTCACTGAAAATTCATCGGCACCACAGCATTTCCCCTGTAATTCTTCTGTCTTGTGTAAATAAACAAGGGAATGTGTAAGGAATGGTGCTTGGGGAGTAAGGGGAAGGAAAAGACACAAAGTGGATCAGGCATTCCTGCAAAGAGAATGATACTACATCTTTATGTATTTGATGGAGCAGCAGATGTAACTCATTGTTCAAATCCTGAACACGGGAGCACAGCTTCAGTCACTATTTAACTGTGACATAAAAAGTGAAGAAATTCAAACAGTAGTGCAAGAAAAAGTGCATTGCACCCAGCTGCTTCTTCCATGAAACATTCTCTCAGGAAATTCTGCATGCAAGCGTATAACCCAAACCTCATAGTTTCCTATGAATGGAGAAGATAGAGACAAGTGCACTTGTTGTACTTTTAAAGTAGTACAGGCGTATAGTTTAGGTTTTCCTCAAATATGCCTGTGCCATGTGTTGAAAAGGATGAACTTTTAGGCATGATTCACAACCACTTATCTCATAATCCTCTTTGCCTTCTTTAGTACTTTTTGGTTGAATCATCTGAGGAAGCCATGAGATTTTGGAATTAACTGAAATGAAAAGCAGAATTTTCTCACAGTGCAATATTAAGTATTTCAGGTGGAGTCACTTTCATTCATCTGTGTTTATTCTGGCTACCAGAATGTTGTCATTGTTTTGTTACTGCCAGCCATTTATTCTTACATCATTATTCAAGAACTCAAGCTCCAGAGAAAAATGACCTTTGCTGGCTAACAGTAGTAAATTTGAGGATCAGGACAGAGCAATCTGGCAGGTGTGGAGAGCAGGAAGAGTATATCAGTTGTTTCATGAAACTAGTTTTATGATTTCTTTCCAGTTCCAGTAGTCAAGAATCCCTTTCACACACTCCACGATAACTGTGATTCTCAGCAGGGTTCACAGGGAATGTAGTGGATATTCTTTTCCCTTCGAGCAGTCTTCCTTCATGGACACATATATTAGTGATATAGAACAGGGATGGTTGCAGTCTTCCTTGTGCATTTAAATCTAATGTGATACACCACTGCTTTGCATAGATGTAGTGATGTAAGTGAACTGTCTACTGTTGCTTTTAGTAAGTAAATTCAGGATCAGGTAAACCACTAGGCCAAGTATGAGAAGAAAGAGAAGAGAGGGTTTTAGTTACTGGCACAGACTTCCTGTGTGATCTTGAATGAGTAATTTATGGTCTGATGCATTAAACTGTTAAGTGATAAGGATTAGGTGACTACATTTTAAACTATTAGCAATATTTTGGTGGGTAAGTAAAAAGGATGTTTTAGCTCTTGCACATTTTTTTCCAATTTTTGTACTTTGGTTGGTTGGTCTTTTTTTTTTTTTTTTTTTTTTTTTTGGTTTTT
>VYXF01010303.1:173306-184769 GCA_013397295.1 Polioptila caerulea | reverse complement strand
GGGTGGGTGTTTTTGGGGGTGGGGGAAAGGGGGAGTTTTTTGGCGTGTAGGATGGTTCAGGAACAGAAACAACCATATGTCAAAGGGACTACTTGGATTTCTAGGCTTGACAACAAGAAAAGGTTGCATTGAGTGTACAGGCAGCCTGTTTGAAATTCCCACAACATCATGGAGGAAAGAGCCTTTGTCCTTTAGATTTTTGAGCTCTGAAGTCTCTTCCAAAAGAAAGTGGGTTTAGTAGGTTAAAGTATGCAGTCATCAATAAAATATTAAACCTGTCTCTTGCCTATTTTCTTAGATGCTGGTTTATAATCCTTATTATGTTTTCTTTATGTAGTGTAGGGGTTTTTTTCTCCTCAATCCTGTATCTTCCATGATGCCAGGGAAAAAAACATGTCCTATTTTTCCCTTCCAGCCTGACTGCCTGTAAGCTGAAGTGGGTAAGAAGCAGAATGCTTCTTTGGCATCTGAAAGACACAAGTTTGGAGTCACCTGAAGTAGAGCGGCAAAGCCTGCTTGCATGCTGTGGGTGACCATTACCATGGAAAACAAAGTGGCAGCAGCATGTTTTTCATAGAAAGAGGCTCATGTCTTTCCATTTGCAGAGGCAGTAGCAAAGGCTGCTGTGAGTATGATGGGTCAAGAACTGATGCTTCAAATAACCAAGGGGATCAGGCACATGAAGGGCAGCTGAGACTACTCCAGGAACCTCAACAGTGACTGTCGTCATATTAGAGGGATCATACTTCTATAGCTGGATTGAATAACTAGGTAACTATGTAACCATGTAACTTACAGACTTTGAGGTCATCCACTACAATCAAAGTGGTCTTAATGACATCTGAGAAGTCTTCAGGTGGCGGCAAATTCATCCACAGATGAAGACGTAACAGCCTCTTGCCTAAGTCCTGCTTTATGTATCTCAATCTTTCAAACTTTTTTTTCTTTCTTTTTTGATCTATTCATAGGAAGGCCATGAATTTCTTGTCAATGAGAACAAATATACTCCAAGTATTTCTCCAATCACAATTTACGAGCCTACTTGTGTAGGTGGGAAATATGTCTTTCTGTTGACATTTAGTCATGCCTTGAAGGAGAATTTCAGAGTTCTTAAAACCATGCCAGTTATACAAGTTAGCAGATGATAGTTGTTTTCATCACCACGGGGTTGTTAGAGAAGCTAGTAAGAAAAGCATAAGCAGACACTTTTATTTATTATTTACATATTATCAAAGTGAAGGAAGCCTCTTTTAATTTAAGAGAGCTATGAAAAAACCTATAGAAAACCAGGTTTGCTCTTGGTACTTGATGAACTGTAATCTTTGATTGTACTTGATGATAAATTAGGTGGCTGGTCTCAGTGTTCAGTCTGATTTACAAGAGATTCTTTTGAAGTGATAAATGCCTATCAGCCTGCAGTCTTACACTGTGGAACAGAAGGATCTGAACATACTTGACCATACAGCACTGTGTTTTGTTTCTAATAGACAATTCAAATAATGCAATATAGAAACATTTAAAATCAGTTGCAAGTAGTGAAACCACTGGGTTGTTTTTTTTATTTTAAGACTCACAAGTCTGAAAACAGAAGTTAACAGAAAGTCACAAGTCATTCTTGTGACAAGTGCGTGAAATCTAAAGAACAGATTCCATATGGTGTCATATTTCAAGTTGTATGTCAATGACTTCATCAGAATGTTATACCCTTCCAGTAGGAGAAATGATACCTTTGAAAACATGTGTGGCTGCATGTAAAAAGTAAGCTCTCCCTGTCTTTGCAGAGAGCCAAGACACTTTCTGCTGAACAGGCAGACAGAAGAGAAAGAACAGATGTAATTATCAATCATACACTGTCATTAGCCCAGAATCTGCTGAAGAGCAGAGTACATACTGGTCAGTTACTGGTGCAGATTGTAGCTGTCTTCATTACAGATTTCTTGTCTGCTGGTTATACTGCAACATAGTGAAGGCAGGATTAATCTAAATGTCTGCCAGTTTGAGCCTGAGGGCATGTGCCAAGTCCATATGCATTTGTTGCTACTTGGACATCTTCTGCCAACGGCACAAGTGAGATGGTCTGATCCACAGAAATTACATGCATCCGTGTAAACCCTAATCAACATCCTGTCCAAATATGTCTGGCTCCTCTTTGTCATAGTGGACAGTGTATAGTTCAGATCTTCAGAGTTCAGATCCACTCTTTCTGTCATCACAAAAGAATGGTCACATACAGTGTGGAAATGATGCTTCATTCCACACTTCAGAGGAATCCAAATCCCTAACTTACCAAAAGAGTTTCCTAACACTGAGTAACACACAGCAAATATCTAATTCATTGTTTCTTCCCCAAACTATTTCCACCATAGAAAAATATTTTTGTCTATGCTCAAACAGTGCAATGTTGTGGATAATTATATATTGCTGAAGATAAAGACATGAAGCTCAAAGCACTTTTTTGCAGAAGTAGAAAAACCAGTGTTGGTATTTTAAGAGATGCTTAAGTTAAGCATTTCTATTTATTTCCATTCTGGATGGCAGTGAGAGAAGCTGCTAATTAGGACTATTGAGACTAATTAGATTATTGAGCTCTTTAAGTGTATATTAACAAATATGGAAATATTAATCCGTAAACTTGCATGAACGAACTTTAATTTTATCATCTGTATTTGAAAATAAAGTCTAGAATCCCTTGCTTGAAGTCATGTTGTCTCTCTGTTTCTGTCTTTTGAATTCAGATGATTTCTTGTGGACACTGTAGTTCCCAGATACATTAATTTTTTTTTCCATTTAGTTTTGTTTTAGTTGTGAGCAGCATTTTGCAGAATCATGGAATATGCTGAGTTGGAAGGTACCCACAAGGAGCCTCAAGTCCTACTCCTGGCCCTGCACAGGACTCCCCAAGGGTCACACCATGCGCCTGGGAGCATAATCCAAAGAGTAAGCCAAACTCCTGGCTGTTTGTACATCACAAAAAGAAGCAAATCTGCCTGTCTAACTTCATCTCCTTTAAGGAAACTTCAAAAAAACAAACAATCAGATCCAAAAAGCTGCGCCTATATCTCAAGATGTGTGGAGCAGTAGAAATAGCAAATCATTACTGAAGGCAATAGACCATTCTCTAAGATTAGAAAATAATAGGGGAAATATTAGTTTAACGTTCCTCAGCCGGAATGACTTTGTGATGTCCTTGGAGAAAACCCTAAGAAACAGCTGAGAACATTAGTAAGTTTTAATGGCCTATGGATGAAACATTTGTTTGTGCAAATTTGCATTGGCATTTCAGAAAAAAATTACTTCATCTTTGGCTTTCTTCTTGCCCAGAAGTAAATGTGAGGGCCAAATATTCTAAGTACATGGATACTCTTTCTCTTTGGAATTGTGAATGGACCTATTCCTAGATTGCCTGTTTCAAATACTATCTGCTTTACTTTGTGATGAGTAACCAGTGTAAAACAATATGCAAGTAACCAGTGAAAAAATATCCATTGCATATCAAAATGCCACTTTCTTCATAGTGGATTCATAGGTCAAAAGGGCCTGGATGATTATAAAGAGCTCTTATTTCTCCTTTTCAAAAAAAAAAGGAGAATCTATTTGACAGCCCTTGAATTCAAAGTTTTAGGAACCAAAAAGGGGAAAAAAAAGATTTCAAACATATTTCTGTGAGATCATGCATAAGCTACTGTCAGACTTGCACAGATGGTTAAAATATTTGCACAACAAAAAAGAAGCCGTACTAGCTCTGCTTCACTAGAGCTATGTTAGAAATAAGCAGTACGGTGAGCTACTTATATAATTTACTAACCAGAACAAACCTTACTGCCAAAGGCCTAAATCTTATCTTGAGGGTTCTGCTTGAAGTATGTGAGGTGCTGACCTTCTTCTTTAACCACAAGGATAGTTTCAAAGTTTAAATCCTGATAAAATTGAATGGTGAACACTGGTTCTTGTTAGAACATCATTCTTCCAGGGGACTCTTTATAACATAAACATATAATAGTTCCAGGGCACTCTTTATAACTGAAACCAACAAAGATATCCAATGCAAATGAAATAGACAAGGCTCTTAATTTTATTTTAAATTGGCCTGACTTGCTTCATGGCATTTGTTTTAGTGGTTTCCAAACCACAGCCTGAGAAGCCTCTTAAACTTATCATACAGGATTCTGTTCCAGTAAGTTTTTTATCTTCATGTATCAAAAAGACAAATTCTCAATATCAAAAAGCACCATGCACTGTAAATAGGGTAAATATTGGCACTAGTGAATCTATTTTTTACCAGTGAATATCAATTTCAATATATAAAGCTGCATATATATTTATATATATGCATAATTTTATATAAGCATAAAGAACCACATATAGTATAGATTTAATTATATATAGCAAACACTGAGTTAATGTTGGCATGAATCATCGTTTTCTTTCAAGAGAAGCTGCCTATGAATATCTAGGAAAATATAAATATCAAGGCATGATCTTCAGTAAAACAAAAGCCAGAAAAACCTGTCATCATAACTGTTTTCTCTACACCGTTGTGAGTTTTGTACTTTCCAGGTGTGATATGGACTGCTGTTAAAAAAATGCTTCAATACCACAGTGCTTTGTTCAGAAGGCATCCAGTATCTCATATGAAGTTTTACCCAGTAATTGACTTCTTGAAGGTGCAAATGAAGTCTGTCAGGTGGAAAAGTAGCTCCTGCCCACCATGTCCCTGTGTTGCAGGTCCCACCCAGCAACAACCTCTGACTTCTTTGATTGGAAAGACTCCACATATTCCCTTGGTTGAGATGAGATGAAAAATCTTCTTTCAGTCACTTCTTTTAGTATCACTCACTGATATTTGTCTCTTTGTGTTCTTCACATCATGTCTCTTACTTTGCACCCTTGCTGCAGATTTACTATTTACTGTGTTTTTTCCCCTATTACCAGTGTCACCAGTTGCTCCAAAAGCAGCACCCAGCTGTGTGTGTTTGTTGAGAGTACGGAGAGCACAAGCTCCTCTGAGATTCGGGATGTGGAGCCAGGACAAATCACAGGTGGGTCTATTCCCTGGATGCCTAGCTTTGGCTTTTCTGAAGATTGAGTGTTTATGGCAAAATAACAAGAATCAGACTTATGGTCCCTCCCAGCCCCCAGCCCCACCTGTTAATGCACTTGGGGGTGAACCACAGTGTGCAAAGGAAATATCTTCACTTTCCTAGTCATACTGCTAAGATGTATTTTTTTCACCATAAAAAAAAAAAAAAAAGAAACCTCTTTCATTCATACTTTCATCATTATTTGGTCAGAACTGGCAGGTTTTAAATTAAACTTAATTGAAAAAAAATTATTTAAAATCTTATGTTCTTTCTTCTGAGAGAAGAGAAAGGAAATGATTTGTTCAAGTGATTTAATAAAAAATTATCTTAGTCTTCGTCTTTCCCAGCAGAAAAAACAAACAGGGAAAAGTGTTGCGGGGTTTTTCTCGTCCTAATTTTTTTTTAAAGTTTTTTTTGGAAATTTTTATATTTCATGTCCACAATTTCTACTTTGTTTCAGCTGGAATGTTTAAAGTGCAGAGATCCAGTAGTTTGAATATCTGATCATAATAGAAACCAAAATCCAAATTAAAATTTGTGCAAGAAATTCTATGTTATGGCGGGGTCCTGCGACCTCAGGACCGGACCAGCCAGGAGTGGTGTGGCAAAAGAAATAATGGAGTGGGTACAACAGAGTAACCCAAAAAATAACTTTAACAACCAACTGGCAAAACAAAATATATATATATATGTATAGAATCCAAGCTCATTACAGAGTGCCCTCCAAAGACCCAGGTAATGGGGTGAACAGCAATATATAAGGTAGGGTGGAGGGTCCAGGGTCCAATCACAAACAAGAACTCAGAACATGACCACATATGGAAAATGCTAACACCCAATCAACTGTAAGAACTAGAAACATTTCCTAATAAGGACCAGCCTAATCTGCATAACAATTCCCATGATTCCACTTGGTTCTGTTCTTCTCACCCTAATTTACATGATGTTTCCTTTCTTAACATCCCACTTCCCAAGACCTCAGGTTGATGCCTTTGTTGAATGTTGGCCCACCATGCATCCCAACCAGATGGATTCCCACAGTTCAAAAATTCTCTTACTGTTTTGAAATATTGCCATAAACATGTTTCTCTCATATTTTAATTTTTTTTTTTTTTTTGAGGTTACTCATTAAGGGATGGTTAAATCCAAGCTTATTAGTAAGGGAAGTCCTGGAGCATCTTTGAGTTCTATTTGACTGGATGGACTTGAACGTGATCTTTTCCAAGACATTTCAGAGGTCTTATCTATGATTCCACGTAAAGAAACATAATTCACTCTTACTTGTTCCTTCTTCTCCAAGGCAGAGGATTTTCATATCTGTACAAAAAAGTTAACATACATCAGGAAGGCACAATGTTTATGGTAGGTTTTAGTAAGTAGCAGTAGGACTAGCTCAAAAAAACAAATATCAAAGTTTTTTTAAGTTTCCCTACTTTTTGTGCACCTAATCAAGTAGATATCATCAATGAAGAGAATTAATGAATTAGCAGTGGAATTCAGTTGCTCTGTACAAGAGGATGACTTCTTCCAGGATTTTTTTTTTTTTTCTGGGATAGAAGGGTTCTCTTATCCAATGATTGGGTTTTCAGTGGAATCAAGTCAAGGAAAGCTGTCTCAGCCAGGAATCTCTTGAATCTTGTACTGAAGGAGTTTTGAGCACTAGAATCCCTTCGTGTGTTTTTCTTATCTGACAAAGTGGCAAGAGCGTAGTTCAATGTGTCTATTGTTATTCAGACAAACTATGTCCTGTAACAAATTTTGCAGAAAAGAAAGGATACAACAAAGTTGTACCCAGAATTAACTGACTATATCAGTCCATTTTTCATTCTTGTGGTCAGAATATTATCTATTTATTTAGAAAAAGCAGCAATTACTATTATAAATTCAACTTATCAGACTAAGCTAATTTTAAACAGACAGTATGTAAATTGCTGGTGTACTGCTCATCAACCATACATAAACCTGAATTGTGTATTTGTTAAAAAAAGTGTCTTGTAAATTGCTGAATATGTGCCTAATCTGTGGGACCAAGAAAATTCAACATCTACCTTTGTACATATGAAAATGCATTTCAGTAATTTATTGAGACCAAGGAAATTATCTCCAGCAAGAAAGAGCGACTGCCATTTAAAATGGGAATAAACCCAAGAATTCAGAAAATTATTTCAATTGAATGATTTATTTTGTCTATGGAAATATCTACTATTTGAAAAGAAGTTTTTTCCTTCATTTACTTGGTTGCTTTTGTGAAGTCTCATAAAGCAGTTCCCAGTGATACATATGGTAATACTGAGCAATATCTCCTTAGAACTTTATCACAGTATAATCCAGCCCTTCTGGCATATATTTTACATGTGTAATTTTTTCTAGAAAAATGTCTTATGGTGGATTGAAGAATGAGTGAAAACACACATACTGAGCACTTTAACCCAGTAATATACAAATGTGAAAGATTAAGTTGGTTTTACACTCTTGTATGTATTATTGTATGTCATTCCCAGCTGAGTTCTCAAATACTTTTCAAAGAAAAAAAAAAAAAAAGATAAACGAAAAAAAGAAAGATAGTTGGAAATCAGATCATTGTACTTCAACTCTAGTCTCCATTTAAACAGCATGTAAAATATTCTGTAGTACTTTTACACCTGAGTTTAGATTTTCACCCATTTTAATATTTTTTACACATATTGCCTACTCCTATCTACTTTTGTAGTGGTATGTCTCCTATTTTAGGGAAGCCAGAGGTTTATGTAATGCAGTTTAGTTATACTGGCATTTAAGAAATTGCCTCTCAGAAATTCATACCATGTCACAGATCCTTTAAACGGGATTGTAGGATTATGATTGTGAAATAGTGCCACCCTTTAAAATGCAAACAAAAACTCAAACAAAAATTAGATTTTCCAATAAATCACTGTCACTTTATAGGAGTTATATGGGGTCTTTTCTGCCTTAAAATATAATGCAATCAAGAAAATAAAGAATTACTGCATGCATCAAATATTAAAAATTGTGGAAGTCTTTTATATTGTAAATGTTATGGCCTAGATGTACATGTCAATGTGAACTGTAACTTGTTCATGACTATTCTTCTTGACTTTCTACGTGCAAAGCAGGGAACCCATCAAATATTTTAAATTGGAAGAAAAAAGCATAAATGTGAATGACCAGTAGCTGAACAAAGGAAGAAGAATGACTAAAAATCAACAGCTGTATTGACATTTTCTTGAAAATATACCCTAGATATGCTCGTTGTTTAGAATTCCAAGATTCTGTCTCATTCTGTAAGATTTTTCATGCACAAAATGCAGTTCAATACAGTGAATTGGTGTACTGTCTCTTTCTCCATTTTGAAGTGTGATCAAAGCACAAAAATAATTTTGGGGAATTTGGGAGCCTGTTGCTTGCATAATCAACATTTAGATCTTGACTATCTCTGTACAAGAAGAAAACTTCACAGGTGATTTGATTATTTTATTTTTTTTTAAATAATACTTGTTCTTGTGAAAATCTAATTGTGATTCATATAGGTTTAATAGTGAAATTATTAAGTTTTAAAAGCAGATGCTACATGAATAAGTGAACTAAATGCATTTCCAGGCATTCATTATTTTATGTTTAATTTTTTGTTTTATTAACTGTTTCTCCTGTGATGATTTTTTGCATACTTGATTGGTCATTGTTGTTAAAACAATCTTTTCCTCAAGTAAAATGAGTATGTATATGCTCCGCATATTACTTTAGAAGTGCAGAGTAGCCTTAAAAGGAGTTCAGCTAAAAAGAAAGGATTTGCAATTTGAAACAATACATTCTACATTTATTTATTTAAAAAAAAACCCCAAATCAACAAAGCAACGCCTCTTTTGATCTTAAAGAGAGAACAGAACAACTGTGAAGAGTATATTAAAAGAGTCTCACAGACAAAGCTGTGGCTCCTGGTGAAGGCTGGAAAATGGTCGTTCAGCCAGACTTCTTGTGTACTTCAGTAAAATAGGAGTCACAACAGTAAAAGTCAAAAGAAATAAAAAATTGGCTCATGGATGCATTGAAGTGCAGAAGTTAGGTTTTCTGCCAGGGTTGAGTAACTGTTTGGTTTTTTTTTGTCATTATGATCATGCATAAAAAGTTCTATGATGTAAAAGAAAGAAAGAGTTGTATTTCTCTATATGGTTCACTACCAGGTAAAAGCAGCTAATGAACAGATTTTTCAAGAGGTGAACTTACAGAAAAATATCGTTGACAGATAACTGTTCTCAAGAAAGCTGGCTATAAATCATTTATTCAAAACAGTAACTGGAAGTTTTGCTTGTCAGATTTTTAAAAGGAGAGACGTGTTTTCTTGAACTTTTGCCTGACTTTGGCTGCCAATATATTACTAGCACCTGGGAGAAGCCTCAGGCTCAAACAGTCAGAAACACATGAAGTTCCATTTTGATTTAATAAGGGTCCCCTTCCTGTTGTAGACTTTGTTGTATTACTTAATTTATTCTACTACTGAAACTAAAAAAAAAAAAATTAAAAAATCTATCCTAATGTCAGAAGACATTTGAATGTAAGTTTACAGTAAAAATTGCTATAAAAAGTAGATCAGAATTTTCTAGCTTTTCTAATTCTTGTTTACTCATCCTCAGCAAATACTGTGAGTAAAGCAGAAAAATCCTGCTTGTGTTAGGAAGAACCACATGTGTGAACGTCACTAGTAGAGACAGTTTGTATATCTTTCTGATTTGTAATGGACCTTACTATTATTCATGGCTAGGCATGAGATCCTGGAGAAGAAATGTCTCTTTTCCGTGCTGAGAGGTCACAAAGACTGATGTACTCCACTGTGGTATATCCCTGACTTGAAAGAACAAAGAATTAAGGTGGTTCAATCTTGACACCGACCCAGACCATGGCCTTTTTGCTATTCCGGTGTGATGATGTCATAATATTCTATGTACTGGTGGTTTACAAATGTGTTTTTGGATTAACACAAAAGAAGAATAATATAGCACATCTGTGGCATGAATGCATGGAAGAGCTCAGCCAGCTAAATGTCCCTGTATCTAAAACCACAGAAGTTTGCTAGAACATGTTTTTTATTTGCTTCCTTTGAGAACTTCAGGAAGCAGTTGAAACAGGAGGAAATAAAGGGATAAAGATGATCTCATTTCTGTGATGCTTCTGACACAAGGTTTGATTTAATTTCCCATTTAATTATCTTTCTGGCTTCTGTTTTATGTGAATAATTTAATGTATATTTTCAAATCCTAAGAGTTCAAATTTGAAGGCAATATTCCTGAAGATCTCATTTTAGAAATCACTTAAACTTTTTGAACCCTTCTACTCATAAATGACTCCTGTATAACCTTTTGACTACTCCAAAAATCTCATAGTTACTGTCTCACTAAATTTCAAATAAACATTACAGTAAACAAAATCATGTCCATAAAATTTACTGTCTTTTGCTTATTTTTCCAATATAATTTCAATAACTGTTTGTCAATTTGGCCATTCTTTTCAATAATTCACAAGGGTATTTCAGCCAATCAGCAGAACGGAAACACTTATGATTAGAGAGTTACAGCATCAGTGGTGGCTCAACTGGCCACTGACTTTCACTTTCCAATGACATTCAAGTTACAGGCTACTACAGGAAAACATCATTCTTAAAATCTGCAATTATGTATTTGAAATATAAGTTGCCCCAAAATATGTCACAATCACAGTGTACTCTAAGTTCTCAGAAAATATAACAATTGGATTTTCTTTTGTGGTGGCTCATAGCTGAGAGATTGTAAAGGGCCTTTCCATTATAAAGCTTTAAACAGACTTTTGCATCATGTAACTATCACAAGCCTTTAAAAGAAGGAAAAACCACCTTTTAAAGCTATTGTAGGCAGCCATTAGTATTACAGTGAGGTTGCTATTAGAATGTAAATTTTCTGCACTTCAGAATGCTAGCAATTGAGTTACTATTGGCCTTCATGCAGATCCAGCTGCATAAAAGGATGTTAAACATTTTCCTATCCATACAGATCAGCAATAAAATATCATCTGGGTTGTATATATTCTCTTGCAGCAGAGAGGCAATATGTAATACAACAGCTAATATGGACATTTAGAAGGCAAGTATCTAATTTTCTTCCTATTTAGTACTTTGTATTCAACTGTTTGGAGCAGGAGGAGGTTGTTTTCCAAGCATCTAGTACTGTAGATAATAGTGGGAAGACGTAGTCTAGGAGATAAGGTATTTTGCAGGCTGCACAGTCACGTTTGAAGATTTGCTTGTAGTGTATGCAGAATCAACCACTAGCCTAGTACAAACCCAAAATACCAGTCCAGTCTTTGCTAAGTCTCAGTTGAAATATTAAACTTCTTTAATATTGCAAGAGAGGAGAGG